>JANHAO010025218.1:0-11433 GCA_026873985.1 Saraca asoca
ATTGGCCTAGGGCACCCACCCAAACTAACAATCTCCCACTTGACCTAGAGCCAATTTGCCATATGGCATAAGCCTAATGACAACTCCCATTGCTCAAACCTTTTAAGTCAATGTAATGGTCACTAGATCAATTATCCACCGTGGGTACTCTCTCTATACTGACATCACCTTGATCTTATATCAAGTGATAACGCCACAGTACATATTCGGATCGCTAAGGAAATCCAATCTCCTTAGCCATTACCACAGCCCCATTGTTATCACATAACAATGTAATCGGACAATCAGCAGATGGAACCACATCCTGCTGTGCAACAAAACATGATCCAAACTACCATTACTACATTCAATGCAGCAACCTTATCTGCTTCCAAAGCAGTAAAGTACTGGGCTCTTGTTGTAAAATCTCTGGTTATAGCCCCATTGGAACCTTTCCAACTCTATCAATATCTAACCCAAGGAAGTAAATACTAACAACTGTGATTCTAGAGGGATTCAGGGTCTAAGAAGTCACATAGCCAAGTAATTAGACACAAATGAATGGATTGCACCCAAATTAAACAATACATAAGTTGAAATAGAATCAACAGTCAAGGTACCTATGACCATAGTATCTGAAAGCTGGGCATCTTGCCTTGTCAAGGTGTATACTCTCACAGTAACTCATTGACCACTACCATAGCCTCTACCGCCTAAACTTGTACCTTCCTCTCTAGTAGTAAAACCAAACACTAAGGACCTTATGGGTGGTGCAAATTGAGGTGGACACTCCCAAATGCACTTATGGCTCAAATGCCATTAGGTGAAATAGAAAAGTAAGGACAGTCTCTCATCAAGTGGCCTATCTGACCATATCCATAATCAGCTCTAGCTCTTTGCTTAGAATATCCAGAATGAACTCTCCCATAGAGTTGCACAGACCTAAAATAGGTCGACTAAACTTGGATCCCCCAAGAGAACAATAATTAAAGGTAGTAGAACCTATGGGCCTACTACTCTGAGTACTTTGTACCTAAGGGTTATGAGGATATGGGTTCCTTAAGTCTCCAAGAGGAATGCACACTAGAAGCTACAAATGTCTATCCTCTGAAACCACCACTAATGCACTGAAATCTAGATCTCTTTCTTGAATTGCCCGTGGCTTTTCTTGCCTCTTTCCTCTTCATGGATCTTACTTCTAGTTCAATTGCCCAGTTATATACTTGTTCATAAGTAGTGCCTTTAGTGACTTGTGTAACATTAAAATAATGATCATAAAGACCATTAACAAATTTCCAAGCTTTGTCCCATTCTATAGATATCACATGGCTGGTGAATTAGGAAACGTGGAGGAACTGAGTGGCATACTTTGAAACTATTAGTCCTCCCTATTTTAGATTCTAGAATTCTTGCAATTGGCATATCATTATCCTTGAGAGAAAAGTTATTGTAGGAAAGTTGTGCAAAACATTTCTTAAGTATTTACCATGTCTTCTATGGACCGATAGCTTTCCTAGCCTTGATTGTAAGTGACTGTAGAGCCAACTATCTAGAATTCAACCAGCTGTATACATGTCTCCTCTGAACAACCTAAAACTCACCACAACCACTTAATTTGATTTAAAAATTCAAGAGGATCCAAGGCTAACCCAATACCTAAGTATCTCAGAGGTTGGAGTTTTGAAATTTTCTCAAATAGTTATCAAAATCTGTGGCAACTGGCACTACAAGAGGTGGAGGGGTGGAGGCATCTAAGTTTCTAGCCTCTCTTCTTATCTTTGTTTTTCATGATAAGTCAATTTATCCATAAATTTGCATATGACTCTATTTAACTCTGTAGCCCATGCTAAGGCATCTAAAGTAGAAGGGTCAACTGAAGCTCTAGATGTAAAAAGAGGCTTTGATACAGGTTGAGGAATTTCTGGCTACACTTATGCTCATGCAACTCTGCCTCCACCTCTAGCATGGCCTCGACTTGTAAGTCTACCTTGACCTCAAGATAATGGTGTAGAAGAGGATGGCTCATAAAAGGCTTCTTTAGATGCTTCTTCTACTTAGTATCCAAAGTGAGCCAAAGATTGAGTTCTAGGCAGTATTTTTCTTATTATCAAATAGAAAGATTTGTTTAGACAAGATTTGAACACACTAATACATGTAGGATTGAAAGATTTAGGCAATGCAGAGATTTTCAACACATTCATAGAGTGGGCATCAATATATCCTCATTCATGTGTTGTGCTCCCAGATGCGTTAACATGAACTCAGTATATCTATCCCCATCTTGGCAGTTGGAGACCCCTAATTATGCACCTAAGTCCTAGACCATGCTCTGATACCAACTTTGTCATGCCCTAATCCACAGAACGTGAACGGCATAGAAAGTCACCATTAGGAAACCCTACAAGGCTAACAATGCAACATCTTTACTAAATAACATAACATACCAAAACTCAATTTACATTGATGCTTGACCAAATATTCATATATCATATTCTAACAAAAATCCAGTAGAATTTTCTTTATTTTCTAGACACCTGGTCATAAGACTTATACAACAACAAACAAGGGTTACATGCCTATCACATCCTATACAATGATACAAAAATAACAATGGCCCAGATAACACAATTTATATCCTACTAGACACTCAACAATTAAAATATATTCATACACAATCCTACCAACTGCTAAGACTTTTCACCATTATTATACTTTTAAACTCTGTAGAATGAGATCTACTTGATCAATGAGAAGATCCTATATCAGTGTGAGAAAAAGGAATAGTAGGTGTATCCTCGGGCTTTAAAAAACATTGAAAAAAAGGAGTGAGTTTCATATAAACTCTTTGAGCAAATAATCCCATAGAAAGCCCAAACTTGGTTTATAAATTCATATTTGAAATCCATAATATAAACTACGTACATAGTTGTGGAGATGAGCTTACCCTTTTGAAAGCCTGATCTCAAAATGGATTTGGAAACTCACTCATCAAGAAAGTTAAATAAATAAATTGTAATATTCAATAACCTAAAAATGAGCAACAAAGCATGCTACTACGAAAAAAAATATCTATCATGGCATAAATATGAGAGAAATTTAATAAAGCTTTCTAGAATATATCAATACTCAAATAACAAAATACTTAGTTGGAATCCTAAAGGAAAATTCCCAAAGTTAACCATAATATCATAACCTCATAACATCATAAACATTATCTATTTGACACGTCTATCAAACACTCATCTACTCGTATATTCACTCCTTTCCCACCTTATTTACTCCATTACATATTCTACTCATAAGCACACTTGAGGATTCCCAATGAATTTTCTAGTGGATCTAGGAACTCATCAATAAATCATTTTTATTCATCATATAGTAAAATGAAATCATCAATTCCAACAATGCAAATCAAGATAAAATGCAACCTTTCTTCACAACAAACCATTTTCTCATGTTTATATATAACATATAATTAAACTTTAAAACAAGTAAACATAAAGAAAATCCCATTTTTTTCCAAAATCATAATAATTCATATCATACAATTATTTCATACTACAAATGGGATTTTAAAAGTGTGGGATTTTCTACTCACCTTAGACACTCCTTAGAAGCTAAATCAGCTAAGAAGATCAATAGGATCACTCAACGCAAATGGGTATAAATAGCATCAAAATTAATACTTAAACTTAAATTCAAAGTCCTCTAACTAAGCACATCTATTTTTCACTAATATTGAACCTCAATATCTAAGCTAAAATTTCAAGATGAAGTAGCAAAATCACCTACTTGGATTTTCAGTTGAAATTCCAAAAATTTGGTGTTGGTGTATTTCATCCTTCAATTGGAGTCTTACTAGAACAAATCCACAAACAAATTTCAAATTTTTTTCAACTTTGAAAAATGAGGGTTTCAACTAAATCTCTTGAAAACCTTGATGTAAAGTTACTATAAAATAAATTTTTTATTTTAGAAATACTCACCACCTTCCAAAGTGCAGGTAGGCAGCTCGGCATTGGCTGAAACATCTCTAGCAAGCTGGTTGGAATGCTAACCGAATAGGCATTGGAAGAGGAGGAAATGCTACTGTGAGCTAGGTTGAAGGGAAAGACACACCGGAGAAGACACCAGAGAAAGTGGTGATTGGCTCATTAAATGATGGCCAAAGAAGAAACAAAGGTAGACAGAAAAAGAACAATGCAATCATAGGGAAGTTCAAGAGAGAAAGCTACTTGTGTGAGAGAGGAAGCTGGCTGAAGAAATAATATAACATAAATTGAAATGGGGTAAATTGCAATTTTACCGTGTTGACCCAACAACAACTTTAAAAAAGTCCTTTTGAAAAAAGGAAAAATTACATTAAGGTTCCGGTGAAATATTTCAGGCTTCCCTTTGAACCCTTAGCAATAAGTATTTCCTATTTATTTATTATTCTTTCTAAGGTATTACAAGTTATGCCTTAGGCCTTCAACAAGTAAGACATCATCAATATAGTAGTTAGGTAACTTACCACCCTTACCTTTACCTATTACTTTTCTTTTTGTATTGTTTCCAAATATTACTTTACCTCCATTAATTGGTATGAGAGAGATGAATTCATCTTTATTCCCAATCATGTGGTGGGAGTAACCACTATCCATGAACCATAAGTTGCTTCTTTGTCTCCCATAAACCTATAAAATAGAAATTATGCTTGCACCGGTGGTACCAATTGATCTTGGGTCTAGATTTATTAGTAAGCACAGCTAGATTTCCTTTTGAGGTAGATGCTTTAGGTAATCAAATGTGATGTCCTCTTTGATGACAATAGAAGCAATTTATGTAACCAAATTATGTAATCAAAGTTCCATTTCTATGTGGACAATATCTAATTTGATGTCCTTTTTTATTACAATAGAAGCAATTTATGCAACCAAAGTTCTTTTTTGTTTTTAAAGCCTGAGATTTTTTATTAGTTCTTTTTTTCTTTTGTTGTTTATATCATAATCCATTTTTATTTTGAAAGTCCTTTTAATTCTTTAAGATGTTATTGAGTCTTAACTTATCGTTAGTGAAGCCTTGTAAAGCTTTGGTCAAGTTATTTATTTCAGATTTATAGGATTTACATTGATCACAAATTTTACTTTCACTCAACAATTTTTCAATTAAGACATTTAAGTCACTGTTCTTTTTTTCAATTTGTTTAATTTCCTCAAGCAAGCTTTCATTTTCAATGTTTGCATATTTCAACTCTTTCTTAGCTTTTAGTAATGATTCATAAAGTTTATTGTATAAATCATCAATTTCATCATCACCAAAGCTAAATAGAGTTTGATCATATTTCTCAATGTCTTCATCTTCTTGAGCCATGAGGTAGAGCAATGTTTCTTCCTCCTTTTCTTCTTTTTCTCCAGAATCCACTTCTTCATCTCTATAAGTAGCTAAGGTGGCTTTCTTGAAGGATAACTTCCTTTTCTTCCTTTCATTTTCTAACTACCTCTTTAGATACACAGGGTGGTCCAGTTTGAGATGTCCAGGCTTCTTACATTCGAAACACGTTTGAGTGATGTTAGAAGAATTCCCTTGTTCATTCTTATTTTGGTTTCTTCTTTGTGGAGCAGTTGTTCTCTTTTCTCTGTTTTTCTTTTCCTTGAGCAACCTTTGTAGTTTCATGCTTAATAAGGCCATGTCATCTTCTTCATCTCCACCTTCACCGCTATCTAATTAATCTGCTTCATCATCAAATGTGTTTACAGTTTTTAGTGCTAAGGTTCTCTTCTTCTTATCATTGCCATTCTTCTTGAATCTTTTCAACTCAAGCTCATGTTCATCCAAGTTGCCATAAAACTCTTGAATGGTAGGCATTCCCATTTTGAGTAATTCTTTGATAGCTATAACTTTAGGTTGCCATTCCTCTATTAGTGATCTTAATATCTTGTACCCTAGATCTATATTATCAAAAGTTCTACCAACAAGCATGAGATGGTTAGTAATAGCAGTAAATTTTTGAATAAGATCCTTAATAGATTCTCCTTCTTCCATTTTAAACATCTCATATTGGGAAATCAAAACATGAACCTTAGAGGCTTGGACTTGTGTTGTCCCAAGGTGATATACTTCCAATATGTCCTATATTTCTTTTGTTGTGACACAATTAGATATTCTCTCATATTCATTTGGAGAAAGAGAATTAGAAATGATCCACTTGACTTTGGCAATCCCATTAATTAAAGTTTTTAGTGGATTATATCCATCCTCAACTATCTCTCACATATCTACGTCAGTGGCTTCAATAAAATCTTTGATTTTTTACTTCCAATAAGTGTAATAATGTTCATTAAAGCTAGGAGATTTAAAGGTAGACATTCAAGCAGAAGAGTAAAACTAGAATCCATGATTCTCTTGAAATTAAAAGAGTATCAAGAGCCAAGAGCTCTGATACCAATTGTTGGTTTGGATTCTTATTAGATTTAAGCGGAAGTCTTGAATCCTCTTTGGGAATTTAAAAGAAAATTATTAGAGTTGATTTTAATGGATGCAATTACTTGAATTAGTAACCAAGAATCAATTTTTATTATTGATTAAAGAGTAATTCAAATTGTAAGAACAATTGGTCAAACAAAATTTGTGCAAATGAAAAGTTAGTGCAATAAAATAAAGAACACAACAGAATTTTTAAAAGTGGTTCCACTTCAATCGAAATCACAATTGAAATGTACATTCACTCAACCAAATCCTTAACTAGATAGTCCTAATTTTATTACAAATTACATAAGATTTCATTGAGCTCTTGAGAACCAATTTAGATACAAAAATTCTCTACACTTTCTAAAATTATGATCAACCTCACAATTTGAGAAGATGCAAAAGCATGACCAACCTTTCCCTTTGTATCTCAAATTTCTATACCCTAGAAATCAAAAACTGAATGAAGATCGCAAGATAGAAAGTACAAACTTGAATTGAGATGTGGATCTCAATTATCTAATGTGTGATCTCCTTCAATTTGATCCAAGAATGATTTGATTTAATAAAAATAGATGAAATAGATATAGATTTGCTTTTGGTTTTGTATTCTCTTAGTTTTTTATAATAGAAGATATGTTTGAAATGAGAGTAGCTTATATTTATAGTGTGGCAACCGACATTTAAAAAATAGCTAACTTTTAGACTATGCATCAATTTATGAATCGTTTCAGAAGGCAATTATTAACATATGAATTGATTTATGAATTAATTCATCTATGATTATCATCAAGAACTTCATGACTAATTTGATGTATGAATCAATTCACACTATCATGTAAAGAGGTTATAAATCGATTACCTAATCAATTCACAAAAATTGCTAGCTTTTAATGGAAACAATTTTGAAAACAACTCTTTATGAATCGATTCATGAATTCATTTGCACAGTAAAATTTTTATAAAAATTGCACTTGTGAAAGTGTATTTGAAAACTTTATTAAAAAACTTTTGATTTGAACTCATTTCAAGTAATTTATTTCTACCTCAACTTAACTAATTTAAGAGTTTTGTTTGGATCAATATTAATTAGAATACATTTATAAAAGATTCTAATTAATACAACAAAATTATTATATCTAAAGAAGGATCTCTTGAATAGCATTTAGTTGACTTTGATTCTGTAATCAATCAACAAACACTAAACACATTATCAAATTGTAATATAGATCCAAATTATTTTTCAACATCAAAATTGGAGAAAGTATGATAGCAAAGCTAACATAATTATCCTATAGAAAGAGGGAAAAAGGACTATCTAAGCCCTGGAGAAAGTCATTAATAATTAAACTGCTATAAAAGTTGTATTCTTTTTTTTTTTTTAGAGAAAAGGCCTCAACAATTGTGGAATTTGAAGGGTGTCTTCAATTGTGCTCATCGACTTTCAGGTTTTGTTGTAGACCTTCCCTCAGAATTTCATGTTTTTCATATTGTTCTTAACGAATTGAGTACTTTATATTTAATTGATGTTCTGAGAGTCTTTATGACTCGTCTTACTACAGTATACTTCTTTTTTTAGGGCTATTAGCCCTCTATAATACTAAAATAAAAATACTGATGACGACTTATTAGGGATTAAATAATTTGTAAATATTAATTGTATATATTAAAATATATTTATGAGATTATAATGCTAAAAAAACAATAAATTCTTACTCTCGTGCATCAAAAAACAATGAGAAAGAGTGAAGAAATATGAGAAAATATATAATTATAGAATTACTTAGATGAATTACTATAATTTAATTATATATTGTATTGGGTTAAATGAATTTTATAACAATTAAATAAGTTAGACCAATTAGCAAGTGATCAAATTATTAAATTTATAATGATACCTACATTATTAATGAACATTAATAGTGCAAACCTTATAACTAGGCTTATAATGATGGATTAGTTGTCCTGGTACAGTTTTAACAAGACAAGCCCTACTCACAAATAAATCATTGAAAAGTATACTTGACAGGCGTTCTGAAAAGCATACAAGACAGGAGTTATGATAGATTAGATTATAAGCTATAGTTGTTTCATTGATATTTTAAATTTGTTTTCTCTTTTTTTTTTATTCCTGCTGGGACTTATGAAAAATATACATGATAAGAGTTTTTGTGATCATAGATTCTCAATTAGCATTGGATAAAATTTTAAATTGATAAATAAATTTATTTATAGGGATGTGATACTTTATAATATAATGTAACGGATTAGGTTAATTAGTTATATTTTATTTTTTTCAAATTTTCTCACAAATAAATCATTATATGCATGCATTAATTTTTTTATAATTAAGATTTGTGTTATATAATATATATAATTATATATAATATATGATATGGATAAAATATATTAGACGTGTTGGGTGTGAAATATTTAAATTTGATTTCAACCAATTTATAAAACAAGATTTGAATTTTTGTGTAAGTCTATATTTAGGCTTAATTATTCTATTCAAGCCCTAATTTTTCAAGGATGGATTCAAATGAAAAACCATGGCCAGGTGGCATTTACTCACCTTTACTTTCGACTTTGATACCTCCGTGTGGAGAAGGTGGGCCAAATTTTCAGTTAGTCACAAAGTTTATGAAGGTAACGCAGGGGAGATTTAATTAAACTCATTAACATTGTTATTGACGTGTCAAATTTTTTACAAAGCAAATCATGATAAAAAAGCAAGAAATTAATTTAAGTATTGTAATTTCATTTGTTAACAATATATGCATATATTCGCTTTTGAAGTACAGGACGTGTTTTTATGATCACCCATCTTTCAAAATTTTTGTACTACAATTTTTTAATAACATAAATTGACCAAAATTTATACATGATTGCGTAGGAAAGAGCACCGTGAAATAAATGTCATGATTTGGGTCCTTCAATTTCTATACAGAATTAAATACATAAAATTGTAGGTAAGAGATTTACAATTTTTTATGTAAAGATAGGATAATAAAATTAAAATGAATAGAAAACAAGTAGTAATTTTAGTCTAATTGTAATGTAAAAAAGTATATTTAATATTTTTTTTTTAAATTATTATGTGAGTTTGATAGAAGTTAGGAAACTTTTTGATGAGTCATGTAAACTTTTTGGTTCAATTGAATATAAGTTTATTTTTGTGAAGTTTATATAAGATAGGATATAATAATAAAAAAAATCTTATTTCACATGAAGAAGGAAAGAGTAAAAAAAATATAAAAATACAAATTTAACACTCTTTAATCATATAAAAATTTTGGATCTTAGATTTAACATTTATAGCTATTTTTTTATGTAATGTATTTTTACTCTGTGGATACATAATTTTTTTTGTTACATACACACACACACATACACACAAATGGAGCTTTGGGGCAAGAAGACCCCATTTTCCCCCAGCTTCGCCGTTACAGAGGAAGTCAAGGACTCTGTAACATTACGAAGAAACACAGGAAAAAACAAAAATTAGAGGAAATTTCTGTTAGATCCGAACGTGAGGGCGAGTGAAGTGTATGTTTTTAAAGTTAATTTACCTGTTATGTTAATCAACATAAGTTTAGGGAGTACATTGTATTTTTCCTTAATCCTAGATAGGAACGTCAACGAAGTTTGAAAACTTATTATTTGAATTTTGAAAATAAAATTATAATTATAAAACCTAAATGTTTATTGCTATTTTAGAGAAATACCCTGAAACAATAAAAGCTAGACAGCATAAACTGCAATAAACAAAATTGATTGAAGGGGGAATAATAAAGTACAGGAACCCAACAGTTAGTGTGCTGCAGCTGTGATCTATGCCAGACGGCTAAGCGATAGAACATAAGCATATGCAGTGATTTCTTGTTCAGAGTCCAACAGGATCTTGTTTTGCACTGTTTTTGCTGCAAGCAGACCAAGAGAAACCAGGTTTGAGGGGGGGGAAAACGAAAGGAACCCAGTGTAAAAGGATACACATGAAACAAGAAAGACTGCAGAATCTTGTGCCAAGAAAATACTGTTTGGAATCTGACCTTCTTCTTTCCAATAATCAGTAAGTTTAGCCATCATACCATAGCACTCACCTAAACTCACCAATCCACTTCCAAATCCGTATAGGAACCCTGTTGAATGCTTTATAATATAGCATTCTCCCTCTGCCTTTCAAAATAATTTCTGTTTGGATTTGAAGTGTTTGCATCCATGGCTGTGGTTCATATGTATACTGGGTATGTTGTATTTTGCACGCTAGATATTTGATGAAATGATAGCTTAGTCTTCGGTAATCTGTTTTAAGGAGAGTATTGTCTTTCGCACTTGTTACCGCTAATGAAACCTGATTTGCTTCCGTCTACTAAAACGTCTTCACACTTCTAACTGCTATCCGTTTTTCATAAGGCAGTATATTATGGAACTCAGACAACAACTTCTAATTTACTCTTCAAACTGTTAGAAAATAGCATATGTGACATTGTGCATAATTTATGAGGTGGAGAGAAAATATAAGACATGTGAGTTGGAGGCTTCAATAACTTTTTATTATAACTTATTATTATAAATATCATACTATCACAAATTTTTTTCACTCAAGATTTCACTCTGTTTTTCTCTCACATAAGCTTCCTTTGTTTTTTTTTTTTTTTTAAACTAACACACTTAGGACACTTGTATTATAACTTTTAGTTGAGTTTTTTTTTTATCACACTACTACACTTTTTGGCCAAAACCAAACAGCCTATTTATAGGCAAGAGCATCGAATAGTTTTGAGCCAATTTTCAAATCAAGTTGCCAATTAAGTCAAAAGGCTGCTACACTCTTGAATTTGCATGTCGCAAATGTCCACGGTTGTTGCTGCATATTTATAAATCTCAAAAAAGTCCAATTTGAAGACTGACAAGTTTACACTTCAACATTTCCCCCCCTTAAACTTGTTCCTCCAAGTACATTGACTCCAAGCATTTTACGTAGTCTTTGATAGTCTTCTGTCT
>JANHAO010025219.1:0-11419 GCA_026873985.1 Saraca asoca
CTTCGCCATCAATGTCGCAAAATTAAGAAACTTTGCAAGCTGCTTTGCCTTGTATTAGTGTTTCTCATTCTCATAGGAAACATAGATCATCCTATAACATTTTCTGTCACCCTTTTACTCCAAAATGGTGATTTCTTCTTGCGCATAACCTTTTCACTGTGCTTCCACGCACAGAAAGGACAGTTAGTAATAGAAAGGAAAAAATAGAGAAGTTGGAGAGAGAGAAAAATGATGACTTTACGAAGCGGACGAAGAATGTGTTATTCATCTGATCTGGGTTCAGCTGGGTTTTCTATTATCCTCTCAGTGATCATATATTTGGGCTTCAATTCAATTCCCCATGTGAGTGCTTCTATCCATGAATATCAAAACGAGACATTCATTCACCGTGCGAATTCCTTTTTCTTCCATGGCGGCAGTGAAGGTCTCTATGCTTCCCGAGCTGGCTCCATCAACGACACGCAAGCTTCTGAAGATAAGTCCCTTAATGGGAAATCGTTCATCAGGTAAATTGGAGTGATTATTTATGTAATAATTGTTTGCTTTTGTTCTTTTTTAGGTGTAACAGTTTGTTTTATGAACAAATGGGTAAGTTTGATCCCTTTGTTTCTCGAGAAAATTGATGAATGTTCATCTTATCCCCCCCCCCCCTCGGATGGAAAAATCGTTTTGATTGATGCTGACGTTAATTTCTTATTGAATTTTTACACAAAATCACACTCATTATTTTATTAACCTCTAATATAATTTATTGCTATAATGTGTATTGCTTTGCATTTCAATGCTGATAACAATGTATAGCTATTTCTGTAGCGAAAGTGTTGATTCCGATCGAATTACAGTATTCACAGATTGCCAATATAAATGTTAATGAACTCTGCCTCACTAGAGACTATTTTAAAAATAAGATTTCTTTGGTCAAAACAAAGTTTCATGGTTTCCATATACTATACCGGAATGAGGCATTTGGAAGGTTTCATTTCCTTAATGTCATTTGTTCAATCAGATTTGAATCTGTCACCTTTCGAAGAACAAAAGAATCTGCTGAAAAGAAGAATGAGATGCAGCAAAGGACAGGCTTGGTTGAAGCTATTATAGTTAAGGTAAAAGATAGGGCCAGGATTGGGGGAGCTTATTTGAACTCTGATGCTATCTGCTGCACCCCAGAACTTGCCAAGGATGGTTCCTGCAAGGTAGGAGAGGTTATCATCCACGAAAACCCAGATGACCTGGATGGACCAAAGCGTATTCAGACATTTTTTGAAGGGAGAAATGAAGAAGCTACAGCGGTCCTTCATACCATTAATATAAACAGTACTGGAATGTATTATCTGTATTTTATGTTTTGTGATCCTGAATTGAAGGACACAACAATCAGTGGGAGAACTGTTTGGAGAAATCCAGATGGTTATCTACCTGGGAAGATGATGCCATTGATGACATTTTATGGTTTAATGTCTTTGGCTTACCTTTTTCTAGGTCTGTTCTGGTTTCTCCGGTTTGTACAATATTGGAAAGATATAATACAATTGCATTTCCACATCACTGCTGTCATTGGTCTTGGAATGTGTGAAATGGCCCTGTGGTATTTTGAGTATGCAAATTTCAATTCCACTGGAAGCAGACCAATGATGATTACACTATGGGCAGTTACCTTCACTGCCGTTAAGAAGACAGTCTCACGACTTCTTCTCCTGGTGGTTGCCATGGGTTATGGTGTTGTGCGCCCTACACTTGGTGGTATTACCTCAAGAGTACTTCTTCTTGGTGTGGGATATTTTCTGGCCTCAGAAGCACTTGAGCTAGTGGAACACCTGGGTAATATCAATGACTTCTCTGGAAAAGCTAGGCTTTTTCTGGTGCTGCCTGTTGCTCTATTGGATGCTTGCTTCATCCTTTGGATCTTTTCATCACTATCTAAAACCTTGGAAAAGCTTCAGGTAATCATGTATTTAGTAACCTTTTCCCCATGATTGCTATAATGACATGCACACTGGCATAAATAAAATCTCAGTTGCTTGTTAGCTTGTGAGGAAGGCAGCAACTAAAATGATTTAAATAATAATCTATGGGATTATATGATAAATGCATGTTTTACATGGGATAAGCTTCAGCATGCACAAGCTAGTGAATTGCATTTAGGGAAGTGATGAAATCATTTTCACTATTTGGCCTGTTCTAGGTGGTAGTTACATATTTGTCGATCTCCTTTGCATTATATCTCCTTCAGATGTACAATGAAAAACTGACCAACATATTTTCATTATAAGTAATATTTATTTTAGGGTTGCAACACACAAGGTGTTATGATGGCTTAAAAAGGAAGTTTAAGATATATCTCTAGTGTGTTTCAGAAAGAATTTTGATGTTACCAAGAGCTCAAGAATGGTACCTGAAACATGTTCGTAGCTTCAAACTATGTCATTAATTGCATTTTTAAACCATTATTAGTTATACTCATTTCCATTCTTGCATCTAATATGACCTGTATATAATTTGCTTGACAGCATTTCACAAATGGATGTGTCTATTTTCCTATTCTATGTACAGATGCGAAGAAGTTTGGCAAAACTTGAATTGTACAGAAAATTCACCAATTCGCTTGCTGTGACGGTGCTGCTTTCTGTTATTTGGATTGGTTATGAGGTACTTTTGTTCCTTGTTTTAGAATTTCTTACTAGTGCTCATTGAGTTACGAAAGAGGGTACTAACTGAGGAAGTTAAACCTGATTTCCTTATTAAGTTCTACCTTCTCATTTACCATTTTTTTCAGCTTAGTATAAAACCTAACGGATTTTGTGAAATAAAACAGTTGATAATGGATGAGAATGACAAGGTAGCTCAATATCTATTATGTCCAACAAATACAATTAATAATGAGAAATTATAGAATAACTAGGAGCAAAATATTTGTTCATGAACCCATGATCTTGTTTTGTTTATTCTATGTTGACAATTGCAAGAGACTCAGGTTTGTTGTTTATGTTTGTTTCAGTTATATTTCAATGCATCTGACCCTTTAAGTGAGCTGTGGCGAAGAGCCTGGGTCATCCCAGCTTTCTGGACTCTGCTTGCTTACCTCCTCCTGGTTGTGATCTGCATTCTCTTGGCCCCATCTCAAAACCCAACCAGGTATGGTGAATAGTCTTAATTCTTGACCTTTCCCCTCTCATTCGAAAAAAAAGAATAATAATATGAACATTAAATTAAAGATAACAGAAGAAAGGATAAGGAAAGCAAGAGTGCTTTCACAAGTAATTAAATCCACTTGTTTTGCTTATGAACACTAAAGTCACCGGATTCCAAATGTAGTGTGACTTCGACTCTTGCATAATTTTGTATGTATTCTGTCATTTTGTTATATACCTTAGCCTTTCCCTCCGAAGCCTTCTCACACCCAAAAGATGCCACTTTCTTATTTTTGTAAATCTTGATGTGATGTGGTGCTAAATAATCATGTGTCCTTACTGGTAGAATTTTTTATGTTCGTCATGTATAAGAACACACACTATAATTGCCGTTTCTTAAATATAAGCTGCATCACACTGCTGCCCTCGTACAATTTTCTGATTTTTTTAGTTGTTACTGGTTGAATTGTGGTTTTTATGACATGGGGCACTCAGATGTGTTATTAGTGAACGATGAACACATGCTATTACAAACCACCTTTTTGAGAAACAGGTTGAATAACAATGTAAACGTAATGGTTTATTATAAAAAGTAGTGATTCAGTATGGAAAGAATTGAGTTTAAAATGTGAGTATGGCTTTGTTTCAGCAAGTGATCAAATTTCTGTAGTTGATTTTCTGTTCTAGTTGTATAAGGGCGAAAAAGGTGCCCTTCTTTGTTATGGAAAAGCCTTTTGTTTTTCCTTTGGCGAATCTGTAAGAAACATGATTGGGTTAGTGGAATCAATATAAGCTTGAATTTAGTTTATCTATCCATAGGAAATGAGTCAGAAATGTAATCACAGCCGTTGGCTGTTTTTGCTTGAATCTCATCTCAGATCAAAGTCAAAGGAACTGTATAAAGGAACCCACTTAGGTAAAATTCAAATCCTACACGCTTCATCAAGTGCAAGGCAATAACTTATGAAAAGAGCAGATGTTGGATGACCGATAAAGACTTACTGAATGTTAACCAAAATTGAGAGTCCTAATGTCCAAGTTGGATCATGGAAAATTTCACTTCTATGCTAATTTTCTTGTTACATATTATAAGTTGACTTAAAAAGTCCATTTGGTTTGGGTTTGTACAGATATGCATACTCAGAGGAGACTGACTTTGATGAAGAGACCACCACACTTACTGGAAGTGCAGCCATGATAGAAAGAAAGGAAAGAAAGACATCAATTGCGGCGGATCATCATGTGTTTGGACTCGGAGAAGATCAAGAGGAAGATAAGAGGGAATAACGGCCAGGGCCGGTACATCAGGAGTCTAAGAAATGTCACCTTCTATTCTTTGCCATTAAGAGAGCTTTGAAGGAAGGTACGGATGTGTCTCCATCACTCCATGGAGAAGCAACAAAAGGGATGAAAGGGAAGAAATGGAATAAGGTTCTACAATGGCCAAACACATGCTAATTTCAAGGTTGTTGACTATGATAGAATTTTGGTAGAGGGATGATGTGCAGGGGATGAACAGGTTAGAACTATATTATATTTATTTAGAGCATAGTTCATATTAGTTGCACCTAGTAAGTCTAGTTTGACAAGCAAGGTATACAGAAGTTTTAAGAAAATTGATGTGAAGTTATAATCTTTGACATAACTATTTATTTATAACCTCCCTTTCATTAAAAAAGTATGCCTTCTGCCCTTCTCACATTAAAATAGGATTTTATAGAAATATATATATAATTTTCCTACTAATTTATGTTAAACGCATTTTATTCTATTTTTCCTTTATTACTTGTTTGGTTAGGGGAACCAACCGTCAATGACCTCTCTACTTTTCAAAGAGCCAATGGATTTGTTATGGCAAGTAACCAAGTGACGAATATGATTTATTTAATCAAGAACAAAGGTAAAGTCATCAAAATAACGAATAGTAAAAAATACTAAAAAAGTACAAAGAAGTTCTCCCAATTGACACGCCTTGCTTTAGGTACACTTGTCCTGTTGCACAAAAAGCCACACCGCCTAAGAATTCTCAAAGCCGTGAAGCAGAATGCAGACTAGAGGCTCAAAACCAACAAAGCACCACCACACCTCCGCGTTAGCGTCATCATCCTTCATCACTCTCTTCCCACCCATGAAATGAAAACTTCGATTCTCTAATCCTCACTGAACCAAACCCAAAACCCACAATCCAAAATCGCAGCTTTGAAGATGATGACATCACAAGTTCAGCTACCAGAAGATATTCAAGCCGAGATTCTCAAAAGGGTGCCAGTGAGAAGCTTGGCTCGATTCAGGTGTGTTTGCAAATCATGGCTTTGCTTATTCACCGACCCTATCTTTGTTAGGATGCATCTAAGCATGAATTTGTGTCCTAGCACTAGTACTCGTATCATTTTGTCACGTTACTTCAAAACCCTTTTGAGTATTGGCCCTGAAGAGTTGTCTTCATCACCTAGTTTTGACTCTAGGACTGGTTTTGAGTTCTCACAAGAGCTTGAACTTCCATGGATTCAAGGAAACACCTACTATGTAAAGGGTCACTGTGATGGATTACTGTGCGTTATAATTAATGATGGGACTATTGTTTTGTGGAACCCTTCAATTAAGGAGCATAAAAAATTGCCTAAACCTAGCAATTTCAAGAACACTAGGGAAGTACTTGGGATTGGATTTGATTCTTCCTCGAACGATTATAAGATTATCAGAGCGCCATCTGCTTATTGTAAGTGTAAGGTTAAAGATTACCATCCTCAAGTTGAAGTCTTGACTTTGAGCTCAAATTCATGGAGGAAACTCCCAGATGAGGAAACCCCTCCTTTTTTCGTTGAACACTACCAGCAATCACTCACCGTGAAGGGTGGCCTTTACTGGCTAACATTGGATGATTTTTCAACAGTGATATTACGATTTGATTTGGCTAAAGAGAAGTTTAAGTTGGTGACGCCGCCACCAAATGAATTGGGGAGGAATCTATCGTGGTTGGGGGTTCTGAAGGGGTCGCTATGTGCGCTTCACTCTCATAGATTAAGTTACTTTGATATATGGACAACTGAGGATGATCAAAATTGGACAAAACTCGTAACCATTCCGAAAATTCAGGGACCGGAACCTTCCCTAAGTTCTTTGGACTATGCTCCTTTGTGTTTCATGAAGAGTGGGGAATTGTTGATGAGTGTGCGAGGAAAGGGGTTGATAGCTTTTGATCCTGAAACAGATATCTATAGGAAACTTGCAGTGGTTGAAGATGAACGTTGGATGCAAGAGATCCTGTATACTGAGAGTTTGGTTTCACCTCATGGCAATGACAAAACATCCTTGGGTTTCAGTCAACGGCAACAAATGGGGTCAAGAAGTAATTTCACTCGTAGTCTTTGGCAGCTGGTTCTGGGGTTTACAGATCATTTCTCTTGTTATAGTGGTAGGCAACCATGAGGGTGATCACAACCGATTTGGCTCCCCTCCAGTATTGGAGCAAATCCTGTTGAAACCTTGGGACCTACCTCACTCTCTCTCTCTCTCTCACAAATGGAGTTGATCCAAATCCACAATCGATGGCAAATGTTAAAGCTTTACTTATGGGTTGCTTGCCTCCATATCAGCTTGTGTTCGCTAGCATTGAACACTATGCTTTGCAGAAATTCTGTTTGTAAGTCCTCTTTGAAGAAACCTTTAGTCAATTAGGAAGCACTCTTGGTTGGATGATATTGACCTGGTTTTGACCTTACCTTTTTTACAGGATCAAGATGCATGTATAGCAAAATGTTTTAAAAAACCAAGCATTTATGTATCTTTTGTGCTCCGTAGTATTGAAGTTGCTTTAAGCCACGAGCATGCTAGATCTCTTTGAACTTGTATGCTAAATCTCTTAACTACAAATAACATTCACCATAATATGCTGAATACTTGCATCATGCGACCTGGATTTCAACAACTGATCAAAGCAGGGCATATAATCTTGGCTCTAAGTAGATTCACTGTGTAGAAGCAGATTCATGGATCAAAGAGTTTTGTACCGCGACTCTAATATTGTGCAAAATTGTCCTTCTCATCCCAGGTAAAAAGGCCTCATAGAATAGTGAGAATTTTCAATTCTGAGCTCAATCCATAAGCAGCAGTTGGAAAGGAAGTTGGTAATTAACAATGTTTAGAACGGTTTGAAAGCCTCCATCTCAATTCCAAAACCAACTGCATATATATAAACAAATTCACAAGCAGCTTTCAATTTTTTGTTTTTCTGGTTTCACAACTATCTTAAGAGGGTACTTTTAGGAAAAAAACTTTCCTATTATCTATCTAAGCCGCATTTATTGGTTGATTCAGCTTTGAATTTGAAGGGGTCAGAGTAAAATGAGGAACTCAGTAATTCAAAAACAGCTTTATTAGTAGCGAGTTCATTGTCAATAATAGGAGCAACAGTTGTCTGTTGAAAGATTTACAATAAACAGTTAAGTATTAATGTATCCAACAATGGTGTTATCAAATGTGAAAATACGTCAATTATCGTTCACGATAATTAGTTCATAGAAAGATACGGGTCAAACAAGAAAATACAAATATGAGTTTAATATTTTTTTTATCTTGTTTTAATTGTTGTAGTCAACTCCCATTAGGGGTGGGTGGTGGTTGGTTAAAATTGACCTATTTTATTTTACCTGAATGACTTTAATTATATGTCTAATATTTTAACCTAATCTTGATCAAAGTTAAACTCTCAATCGATCTTAATCGTAAGTATTTGTTTCAATCGATTATGAGTAGTTCTAGTTCATTGATTGGATTGAAAAATTCAATTTGGCAAAGTGTAAAAAATTGGATAAACTCTATGTCCATTTCAATATTTGTAACCTAAATTGATCTTGACCATAGGCATGAGTGATATTGATGTTAGATTTGGAATAGAATATGAAACGATATAATTTTACTAAATTTGGTGGCATATTGGTTGGATACAGGTGTACACAGTTAAGGACCATTAAATTGCTCTTAACCATGACCTAAAATTTTTTTAAGATATCCAACCATTGCAAGCTGAATTGCACATCCGAACTATAAGAATTTAATGGTTTCAAATATTAATTTTTTGGTTTTAAAAGAGTTTTAATTCACTTAGTAAAGAAATACTGGATACATTGTTCTATACACTTACTGTGAAATTGCAAATGAATGATTTTAATATTATAAATGAAATTTATTTTAATGGCTATGAACAATGGGTATGGTTCTTGAATGTGGATAAAGATTCATGAATGGGATGTAAGTTACCTACATCGGAGGCAAAAGGTCTTGACTCTCTTATAAATACCTCCATTGGTTCTACAAGTGAGCATGCAATGATATTATCTAGTTGAAAGTAGCAAGCCAATCACTTATAAAAAATTATTATATTAATATTATTCATTTTGTATATCTTGATTTACATTGAGAACTAAGCATTTCACATAAATGGAAAAGGTTCATTACATGTGGAAAAAATTCATGACCTTTAGAAAGTCCGAGACTTATGAAGATTGTTAGTAACCCTTAGAAAAGTTCAAGACTTGGAGAAGGTTCGTGACTTAGGAAGAGATTTGTACCTTATAAGGATTGAAAAGAAATTGTATCATAAAGAAGGTCCTCTTGAGTTGAAAGTCACATTTCTATGTTATCATGCAGTAATATTTTATAATTATTTCATTTATGACTATTTTCCTTATATTATACTATACGAGAATTTATTATTTCTTATAATTACAAGTAATTAAGCCTATGCATGATATATAATTCTTGTATAATCTTAAAGGATATAATCTTGTCATTAGTTTTTTCTTCATTAATTGCCTACGATATTGTTTGTTCCAAATTGCAACATCCCCAATGGTAATGTAGTTGTTGTATTTTATTGTTGACTACATATTTTATTTTATATTATGCAATAATTTTATTATTTTTTTCATGTCTCACTAAATCACTAATAGATAATGCAAATACATGAGTACTTTGATTTTATATTATCTAATTTTTATTATTGTTTCATGTCACAACCCAAAATTTTAGGTTTTGATTGGCGTGAATAGCAATTCCCAATTAATAATCACTAGCCTTGCTTCTACTTCCATTAACCTTTATATTTGTTTCATTATTTCCAAAATATTCTTATTTAAACCTAATTGGTTAGTTAAGAAATTATGAGTTTATGGAAAGAAAGGAACAAATGTGGAGATATAAGCAAACTTGTATACTGTATAAATCATAGCCTAAGTAAGGTACATGCTCCTGGAAGTAGTAGTTTTTAAAATTTATATCAACTTTTCAAAACAATATGTTCCTATAATAATTTCTATCTCCACATGCTTCTAAAGACTTTTTATGGTGATTGTGAATATATCAACTATTATTTCAACAGGTTTAGCATCCATCCTTATGTTCTCGTGGAAGAGCATTATCAATATTATAATAATCTAAAAAAATAGTCCATACAAGAGTGAGTGTAGGGCTCAGTGAGCTGAATTTGTACCTAACTTATGAATTTATTATCAAATAACAATACTTATGTACATCATAGCTATATATTTATACTCTATGCCAAGTCCAATAAACAATTCATAAATTTTTAGTGTTTCACAAAGTTCATAAGTAACCAACCGTTGGGTGACATCACCCAACATTAGCAAAAACACATTATAAGGGATCATGAACTTTCTAGCTTCAATAGCTAACATCAATCATCACACTTTCAGTTTACATTATCATATTATGGTTTAGCATTTTCATATTGATAACTTAAATGCATAGAGATAATAAATAATAACCATCAAGGTTTTTCTTATTACACCAATCCAATCATATCCTACTCATCCCTAGCCTTTTCCCTCTGAGCTAGTCATATCCTATTCATCATATCAGAACTTGCAGATCTGGGATCGAGCTTATATATCTCGTCTCATCACATCAACTTCATCTCGTTTTCAACATTTATCATCCTACGTTTCTTGGGAAATTTTCAAGCATTTCACAGCATCATTTCTTATCACAGTCATATCACATATTTTGATCAATGTCATAAGGAAATTTCAAGATTTCAAACAGTATCACTTTTCATGACAATCATGTTCAGATTTCACATTTTATTATTATTTAATATCATTTATCATATCTCATATAGTATGTATCACACATCATAAGTCATCATTCACGATAATCATGCCATATGTTCATAATAACAATATCATAACATTTATATTCAATCGCAATCTTGATGGCACAGATTATAACCGTCACATTTACAGTCATACATTTCTTGTTTCATTATTTTATTAGCTATAAGAATTATTACCATATTATCAATGTATAGATAATTATTATGTTTATTAATATTAGTTTATGAATTACCCATTTAGGATTTCTTAATTGCTATACTCAAATTAACTAGAATTCATATCATACAATACATAATCCCTTATCCTCATATTTTCTTCAATATCATTATCATAACATCATTAATTATTATATCAATCCAAAGATCCATATTGTTTATAATTTCAAATTTAAATATTCAATTTCTAACATATCCTAACAACACTAATACTTTATTATTCTACTATTCCATTATTTAATTATTCTCAAAACCCTAACCATATTATCCACACAATTGTGTAGAAGAAGTTATAGGCAACATATCATTAATATATAAGTGTTCCAAAGATATCTTAACACATTTTTCACCTTTAAGGCTTCACGATTCAAATCATCCTTATTTACACTTAGTTCGCGATTATGATCGTAAAGGCAAAGTATACATTTAAGCCATTGTGATTTGAATAAAAAATTTAGCCTATTTTTACCCAATTCAAATCGATTTTGCCCTGTTTTTGATCCTGCTTGCGATTTGGATCACATATTGTTATGGGTAAAAATTGGTACTTTGTGAGTGGGCTAGCAAAAGGCACAAATAGAGAGTCCAAAAGAAAAAGGCCCAGCACGTCCGATCCTGAGGTCGCTAAGCAACATCTCAGGTTGAGAAACCATGTGCTCGGTACAAGACAGAGCCAAAACAATAGCCAAGCCCGTTGAAGGAACAAAGGCGCTAAGTCCTAACTTATGTTAGTCACATATAGGTGCCCTAGAGTCAATTTGATTGGGCTCTGTTGCATCTATGACCAAGCAGTCTGTAGATTTGGATAACAAAGGTTAAGTATTCATCTTATATTGCATGTTATGTTCATATTTATACTCATGCATAATTAAGATGAAGTCCATGGTGAGAAGTCCATTTGATCAATCCTATAAAGGGTTATGAGATTGTGAGAGTGATTTTA
>JANHAO010025220.1:0-11416 GCA_026873985.1 Saraca asoca
TAATGGCTTGCTAGAGTCCGCTTATAGCTTAAAGTCCAATTTGATTAGTTTAGAGAAACTAATATGCCTTCAAAGGATTTGAAGGATATTTTAGACTTTTATCAATAGATCGGGGGCCTATTGGATTACACGTATAACGGAGAATATTATGACCAAGGTTTGGATGAGTTTAATATCCAAGGGACCAAAAAGTAGTTTAATGAAATTACGTTGGGGCCAAAAGGTGGTTTGGTGCAAAGTTTAGGGCCATTTTACAAATAAGGAAAGTGTTTTATGAATGCCCCAAAACAATGTTGTTTTGGCCATCCTTGGGGCAGCCAAAATGATGCCATTTGGCATCTTCTTCTTCCCCCTAATTGGCTGAATGATTCGACCATTCCAAGAGGAGAAAAAGAAGAGGAAGCCGTGAGAGTGCCGTGAGAGAGGAGAAGAGTTCTCCTTGTTCGACCCAAGCTAGATCAAATCGAAAAAGAAAGAGATCCAAAAGAGTTTTGGTGTTTTCTTCTTCTGCTCCTTCTTTTCTTGAAGTTGGAAAGGTTTCAGCAACTTTGGAGATGAAATCTCTATTATAGACATTGTCCAGATATGAGGTCCGGACAAGGCAACATGACCGAATAAAGAAAAGGAAGACCGGAGGTAGAAGCCAGCGATGTTCAGATCACCAGGAGAGCACGAGGCCTCGCTAGATCGTGAGGTTCGAGTCAGGGAATGACCCCACCAACAATGGTCGATGAACAATCGAATCGACTCAGGACCGCCACCCTTGACTCGCTCCTTGACTAAACTGTTAGAAGACAAAGCCCAGTCAGCAGTCTGAGGCATGACAATAAGTTTGATAGCCCGAGCCTCCGATAATCCACATCAGCCCCCCGGAGATCCGATAATGATTTGCCTAGTATTAATTACCTGATGGCAAACATTTAATGCTGTAAGTGGCGAAGGTGATCATTTTGCCGATTAAAGAAAATTACACTTGTAACCCCACTCCCTCATTATAAATAGAAGGAAGAAAGAAGAAAAAATAGCACAGAAAAAAGAGAAAGATTCCTTTTGTTGGGGAAATGAGAAAGTCTTTGTAACTTGCCTTGAGAAGGCCCTTGAATAGTAAAAATCAAGAAACCACTGTGGACGTAGGGGCCATAAACTGGCTTTAGCCGAATCACGTTAAACCTTCGACTTCATCACCCTCATTTTACCTTCTCCTAACTCTTATCTTATTTCTTTTTCATATCATATATATACAGTCAAGGGAACCGAACTAAAGAATCGGTTGATCGGATTTTACCATCAACAATCTCCATCTTATTCAGCCATGGAAGCCGAACCAAAGGAGGAGAAAAGCTTGCCAGAATTGTTCTAGGTTTTAGCTCCTCTTTTGGTCTTCCAACTTCCCACACTTGCTAGCACAAGGAGAGAAGTTGAAGAGGCCATGGAGGATGTTCTTCGACGTAGATTTTCTGGTAGAGGCAACACACATGGGTTACTATGGTGACCATAAGCTTCCACTGCAAAAAGAAATCAACTAAAGGTTAGTTTTGCTTTCCTTCTTCTTAGATTTGATCTAGGTTGTTGAACAACCTCTAATAATAGGATTTTTGAGGAGTTTGGTTGGGCCAAGGCTATTTTCCTATGAAAAAATTTTAAAATTTTCGGCCCTCTTGGTTGAAGCAAACCTGTCACGAGTCCCCAGTAAAGAACTTGAGAGAGTTTTATGAGTGAGTTGCGAAAGAAATTCATTAGGAAGAAACCTTTGGTTCAAAGGGATGTGGATGAAAGAATGAACCTAGTAGTTCAGCTCCCAGCAAAGACGGAAAGAGAAGCAGTCACGATAGAAGCGAAGTGGCTCAGGTCAACAACGTAGGCATTCAGCCCACGAAAAAAGCAAGCATAGGGCAACCAAAGCCCCTAAGTTGCTATAGTAATTACAGTATCCTATCCAACACCCTAAAAAGGATATATGTTTGGGAAAAAGACAAGGAAAACTTCGGACAACCCAGAACACTGGTGACCTCCCCGAAGTATAGAGATCCAAATAGGTTCTATGCCTATCATAATGATATAGGACACACCACCTCAGAATGCAAATATCTTAAAGATGCGATTAAGGATCTCATCCATCGAGGCCGCCTGAAAGAATATATAGTATGGTTGTTAGGCTGACGATCTCTACAGAACATAGAATGGCCACTTCCCGACACCGAACCAGAACAAGAGGCTGTGGTCAGAACCATATACACTATTCATAGGGGACCGCATATCACAGGAACTTCACGAAGCTCACGAGAAATTATATATGGAATGCGAGCTATGTCTTGTTCATGGGTTGTGAGTCTAGCAGACCTGCCAAGAAAGCAAAGGTGATTCCCATATGCATGACCCTCATAGATGATGACGAACAGGGAGTCCAATCCCCCCATAATCACGCTATAGTCATCAAGGCCAAGGTTAGCAATGTCAAAGTGTAGAGGATCATGCTAGATATCGACAACTTAGTTAATGTCATGTATAAAAAGTGTTTTGATCAGATGGAACTGACTCGAAGCAACCTCGAATCACCACCTAATCCCTTTTTTGGTTTCACCAGAGATGTAGTATTTCCTGTAGGGTGAGTCAAGCTTACCATTACTTTAGGGGACAAAGACCGTCAATCGACCATTTTAGCAGATATCTTGGTCATGGATTGCCCCTTAGCCTATAACATAGTCTTGGGACGACCAGCGATGAATGATCTAGCTCTGGTCATGTCCACTAGAACCTTGACTGTCTGATTCCCCACTTTGAATGGGGTTGGATGCGTGTGGGGCGAGTAGTACGCGGCCCGACAGTGTTATGAGAATGCCATTAAGCTTGAAGAGAAAGGTAGAAGAATGGAGGCAACTCCTCATGAAGAGCCTCATGCCCTGAACTCAATTGAAGTCAGCCTTGACCTCGGGCCCCGTGACTAGGAAATGGACAGAGAGACCGGGTCGATCGAAGAACTTGAGGAGATTGGAGTCGATGAAGTAAATGACCAGAGACACCTCAAGCTGGGAAAAAGTCTGCCCTTAGACATGAAAGACTGGTTGATAAATTTTCTTAAGGTCAATCTAGATGTCTTCACTTGGAGTCATGAGGATATGGTAGGGATCGACCCTAAAATTGCATCACATAAGTTGAATATTGACCCTCATCACCAACCAGTCAGGCAATAAAGGAGACCTCTAACTGTGGAACATTCCTACACTCTGAAAGAGGAAGTGGACAAGCTACTAGCGAACAAATTCATCCAAAAGGCCCACTATCCAATCTGGATAGCCAACCCCATCCTAGTAAGAAAGAAAGATGAGAGATGGAGGACGTGCATCGATTTCATAGACCTGAACAAAGCTTGTTCAAAAGACAGTTTTCCCCTACCAAGGATCAACCAACTTATCGACATGACGACTGAACACCAACTCTTCAGCTTCATGGATGCATATTCTGGGTATAATCAAATACCCATGGAACCTCAGGATGAGGAACACACCTCGTTCATCACAAACCAAGGGTTGTACTATTATAAGGTGATGCCTTTCGGGCTAAAAAATGCTGGGGCAACCTATCAACGGCTAGTCAATGCAATGTTTAAAGACTAAATCGAGAAAATTATAGAGGTCTATGTGGACGACATGCTTATGAAGTCCAGGCAGGTCACGAGAAGATTAGAGCGCTAGTCAACATGAGGTCGCCAAGTGGAATTAAAGATGTCCAGACTTTGATCGGTCAGGTCGTAGCTCTCAACCAATTTATCTCCAAAGCAACAGACAGGTGCTTACCTTTCTTTAAAGCTTTATGGAAAGCAAGGCACTTTGAATGGACAAAAGAATGTGATGCCTTCTTTATACAGCTGAAAAAATATTTGGGTAAAGCCCTGCTCTTATCTAAACCCCAGGAGGGTGATAAGCTGATCCTTTATTTGGGAGTGTCATAATATGCGATTAGCACGGCTCTTGTCTACGAGGAGAATGGAGTACAATTCTCTGTTTACTACATGAGCAAAAGACTAGTAAAAGTTGAAGAGAACTACTCTCCTATGGAGAGGCTAGTCTATGGCCTTGTTATCGCGTCAAGAAAGTTGTGGCCTTACTTCTAAGCCCACTCCATCGAGGTCCCAACCCAATATCCCTTGAGATCTACCCTCCAAAAGGTGGATGCTTCAGGTTGTTTGCTTAAATGGGCAATCGAGCTTGCCCAGTTCGACATCCATTATAAAGTAAGACTAGCAATTAAGGGGTAGGCCCTAGTCGACTTCATTGCTAAATTTGCCAGGCCTAAGGTAGAAGAAGCAAGAACCCCTGAAGAACTGTGGTGGGAACTTTACATGGACGGGTCCTCTTGCAAACATAGGCGGGGGCCAACATCTTGTTAATCAATCTGGAAAAATACAAAATCCCCTGCACTTTAAGGCTCGAATTTCAAGCCACTAACAACGAAGCAAAATATAAAGTGGTCCTCATGGGACTTCACCTCACAAAAGAGGTGCGAGCTGAAAACCTGAGAATCTTTAGTGATTCTCAACTAATCGTCTGCCACATAAAGGGAGAATATCAAGCAAAGAGACCCAGGATGGCTGTCTATCTACGGAGGGCCCAAGAATTACTTCATGAATTCCCAGGGTTTGAGATCAGCCAAGTCCCTCAAGCTCAGAACGCATACGCGGATACCTTGGCCTAACTAGCCGCAGTAAAAGATGCATAATTTGTAGGCACCATACCTATAGAAATCCTTCCACTACCCAGCATCGAGCAGAAGGCAACGATGATGTCAATTTCTATGTCCCACAGCTCGTGGATGAACCCTAGTCTGAACTACCTACGACATGGCGAGCTCCCAGAAGATAAGTTAGAGGCATGCCGCATGCGGTCCGAGCAGCTATATACTGCATCTTAGATGGTGTACTTTACCGAAAGGGCCTTTCGGCCCCACTTCTCTAATGCATTGATGGCCCTGACCATGATCTCATTTTGAAAGAGATACATGTTGAACATTGCGGGAACCACACTGGAGGGTTATCATTAGCTTAAAATGTCCTCCAGCAGGGTTTCTTTTTGTCAACCATGAAGCAAGATGCAGTTGACCTTGTCTAGAGGTGCAACAAATGCCAAAGGTTCGCTACCATTCCCTGAGCTCCCCCAGTCTGCCTCCAACAAATGATCAGCCTATGGCCATTCGCGATATGGGGGATTGATTTGATAAGACCCCTCCCTGCAGGTCATGAAAACTATAAATATGTCATAGTAGCGGCGGATTATTTTACTAAATAGGCAAAAGCAAAGGAATTAACCTAGATTTCTTCTTCTCATATCGAAAGGTTCGTTTGGAACAACATCATCTACCACTTTGGTGTCTCCCAACAAATAGTGTCCGATAATGGGACCCAGTTCACGAGTGAGTAGTTCATTCAATTTTGTGATAACTTTGGAATCCTGAAAAGCTTTTCATCTGTGGACCATCCACGAACCAATAAGCAAGTGGAAGCAGTGAATAAGATCATCAAGCAAATCTTGAAGGAGAAGCTGGAAGCAAGGAAAGGAGCATGGGTAGACGAATTGCCAAAAGTCCTATGGGCTTACTGCACTACAGCCTGCAGTACCACTAGAGAGACCCTTTTCTCAATAGTCTATGGAACTAAGGTGATGCTACCAGTAGAATTCGAAGTAGCCTCGCATTGAAGGATTACTTTCAATACTAAGGAAAATGGCCAGCTACTTGCTACCAGTCTTGACCTTGTTGACGGAAAAAAGGGATGAGGCGTGCCTAAGAACCACAATCGACCAACAAAGGGTTGTGTGATATTTTAATCGAAAGGTACGTTCTCAAAACTTCAAACTAGGAGACCTCGTCTTACACCTCATTCATCCTGGAGGTCGCAACCCCAGAAAAGGAACACTGGGCCTGAATTAGGAAGGTTTGTATGTCATAAAAGAAAGACTAAAGGCTGGAGGATACCACTTAGCAAACGTCGAAAGAATGGAGTTTTCCCGAGCTTGGAACGCCGAGCATCTCCGGCCATATTATCAGTAAACTATATTTAACTTTCTCAAAACTGTAATTACCTTTCAAGGTTTTGAATTAAATTGCATTCCTGTTATGCTCTTCTCAGAAAAGTTTTTGTTACTTATAAAGGATAGCACCTGTGTCTCGAAAAAATGGATCATCCAATGACAATGCGTAAAAAAAAAAAAGGCGAGAAGAAGAAGAAGGTCTTTGCAAAATGAAAGTCACAGCGAAATGTTCCGATTACAAATTCAAGAAATAACGAAATGACGAGAAAATGCTATGATAAAAAAGCCCCTGGGGCGGTAAGGTCCTAAGCACCTAGGGGGCTCAAGAGCATCGTGGGTAGATTTTCTATGGTTTGTTCTTCTGGCCTTTCCACCGTTAGCCCCTCCATGGGCAAAGCAATTTCAGCTTACACCACATCAGCACCTAGAAAGCCATCAGTGATCTCAACACTTGAAGGAGGAACCTTCTCAGTGCCCTTAACAAAGCCCTAGATAATGTCCAGGATCTCCCTGCCGAAGAAAGAAAAGTTGAGATCTGGGTGGTTTAACCACAGGGTATACATAAAACTATCAGTGGTATGGGCGACCACGGCCTCCCGAGCCTGCTCAACCAAAGTGCAAGCCTCCTCTTTCTCTTCGGCAGCCTCTGCTTCAACATGCATAGCCTTCTCTTCAACATGCTTGGAAGCCTCCTCAGCCTGTTTCGTTGCTTCTTCAGCTCATTCTGCCCTCTCCATGGCATGATTGGTCCTCTCCTAAGTGGATCCGAGCTGGTTCTGGAAACTCTCGACCCCCCGAGTCAAAGCAAGTATGTCTTCCTTGCTGCTTTAAAGCTCATCATAGGCCTCACATAGCTTCAAAGCGAACTCAGCCACCTCATACGCAAGAGATTCCTTAGCCCTTTTTACCGTTGTATTAGCTCCTTAGAGTTGGGCTTTTGTGTCCTCTAGCTTCCTTTTTAACTTTATCGCCTCGTTGGAAGCCGCAGCAAGGCCAGCCTCGAGCTGATGCTTTTCCTCCTCCCAGCTCAAACACTCATCCTTCTGCTTGATAGCCTCTAGGGCTCCCTGAAAAAAGCAACAAAGAGGTTAAAAATGAACAAAGACCGGGGGGAACATAAAAATAATAGTGATAATAATAAAATAGAATATAGTACAAACCAGCAAGCAATGGCTGGTGAAAACCTCTATCAAGATGCTACCCCGAATCCTATGGTCTTCCAAAGATGCCACATTGGCTCCAAGAATCTGACCTACATTATCGTGAATAATATTATAAAGGGTTCCGGTTTTAGCCCCCAATCCTTCGGTTGTTTGCCTCAGGGCATCCTTGAGCTCTGTCGCTTGGTCAATAGCAACCCCCTTCCCTTTGTCGACCCTCTGCCTTTTTGAAGAAGGTTTGGCAGAAGCCTCGTCTCTATGCTATGGAGACCTCACCGTATCTCCCTCGATCACTCCTAGCTGAGGAGCAAGGCCTGGAAGGAACAGGGTCTCCTTTGCTATCGACAGGCTGAAAGGGGGGTAGGTTATGTTGGTATAGGAGTAGCCACAGTAGAAGGAAACAGGCCAACCTAAACAGGTATCGGAGTGGCCGTAGAAGAAATAGGGCAATCAACACGCGCGGAAGTAGAAAGAGCATGTCGTTTGGGCCTAGGAGGAGGCGTGACGAGGTTAATGCAACCCATGATTACCTGATCACCAAAGTTCATCGGGGGAATTTCCTTTGATCCACGGACCCTGATATCACATGAACCATCAATGAGCTTGGTACCAAGCACAGGAGAAAGACCGTAAGCCCGCAGGAGTTCCCAGTTAAACCTCGCTGTGTTAGAGGAGTTGGTAGAAGCTTAAAGTTAATCCAGAATCTTGATCTCCGCTATGTTCAGATCTGGTCTTTCCTTCTGAACTCCCTCTGCAGGAAACATAGCAAAATGTTCAACTCAAGTTAAGACAAAAGTGTTTAAAATTTGGAATCCTCCCCAGTTCGCTCACCAGGATTCGGCATAAAAGAAAAATGATGAAGACGATGCAATGACAAATAGGACACATAAAACCAACAGATCTTATATGGACCCACATTAGATTTCCCTTGAGCCTCCCCTTAAGGCAGTGATTTCTTGTACGGTGAAGGGTGAGGTGAAAGATAGTGAAAGCCCTGCTGCTTTCCAATGCCCTTGATGCTATAAAGAAAGTAGAGAACCTTCGAACTAGAAGAAGGGGGCCGTTCTGAAGATGGATCAGTGCGAGAGAGGTCAGAGAGGAGTACGCATTTAGGGTCAATTGTGCTAGCGTGAGTCCTAATTCATTCAAGAAATCGATTATGTATGAAGGGACCGGGAAATGCAAGCTCGTATTAAGGTGATGAACGCTAATAGCTACAAACCCCTTTGGGGAATGTGTGGCATGATCGGTGGAAGATGGGACCATCATGCGACAACCTCTGGGGAGGAAGTACGCTTCTGTGATGCCCTTCATTTCCTTGGGCTTCACACTAGAAGGAAAATGCTTGAAAAAAGAAACAGCATTGGATTCCTCTGGCCTAGCATGAGCCACAGAGCCACTAGCAACCTCACCACTATGGGAGACCACATCCCCAACGACGCGAGGCATTCCCTCGCTCCCTTCAGATTCAGTATCCTCATAGACTATTAGGTGGCGATGACATTTATGGGGCTGAGACATCTACAGAGGCAAGAAAAATAATCAGGTCGCTATTCAACCTTAAAAAGAAATAGCTACTACCCCGGACCACCCAAACCCACGGAGCATAAACAAAGGCTCCAGACACTAGGCTGGAAGCACTCAGAAGATAAGGAATTTCGCCACCACCTAAGGACCTAAAACATTAACCAATAGACTTCGATAACAAAATAGAAAGCATAAAATGTTGTAACGAAGATAGAAACGTACCTTGTTGGCTGCTTGAGAAGTGGGAAAATGTAGAAAGTCGATAATCATAGTCTTGACTTGATGGAACTTGAGAGCAAGGAAAAGATCAGAAAAGAAAGGGCGAATGATCTTCAGAATGAAAGAGAGTAGAAAGGTGTACGTTATCGATGAATAATGAAAAAAGGGGGGCTTTCTCGGCTTTATTTTGAAAATTCCAACCATCGAATTTAAAAACCCTTCAAGTGACCCATGATCTAATGGACCAGTGGGTATCGGCATTAAAAACCTAACCACGTGTACTGAGCATAGCAATAATTACGCCAGATGTGGAATCGAAGAGACACGCATCTAGAAAAGTACTTCAAACCCCCCACTGAGTGTAGATGGGAAAGGTAAATGGCACACCCTATCCTTGAACGATCCACTACTCGTGGCTGCAACACGACCTCAACACCAACTCGCTCCAAACCTAACTCGTGTAAGCTCCAGCTCGAGCACACCTGGTGTTAAACACACTAAACCTCCAAAATTACTAATAATACCGATCAGGTACACCCAGTGCTAAACACACTAAGCCTCTAGGGCGAGCTCGGGCACACCTGGTGCTAAACACACTAAGCCTCTAGAACTACTAATAATACCACTAGGGCACACCTGGTGCTAAAAGTACTAAGCCTCCAGAGCGAGCTCGGGTACACCTGGTGCTAAATGTACTAAGCCTCTAAAACTACTAATAATACCGCTCGGGCACACCCAGTGCTAAACGCACTAAACCTCCAGAGCAAGCCCGGGGTACACCTAGTGCTAAACGCACTAAGCCTCCAGAGCTACTAATAATACCGCTTGGGCACACCTGGTGCTAAGCTCACTAAGCCTCCAGAGCTACTAATAATACTGTTCGGGCATACCTGATGCTAAACGTATTAGGCCTCCAGAGCGAGTCTAATCCTCAGATCAAGTGTGTTCAACCATCTTAATGGAATGTTAAACTTCCCTCATGACTTCACTATGTTCGACCATACCAGAAGGGTCCTTACTTTGCCACGATGAAGGCACGCAGAATTATCCATGGATCATTGAAATCAAAGCACAGTCTACACAACCAATCAAACTATCACCACCGATCGCCTAAAATTCTCATAAGGCCTGCAATCCATCGCTGGGCAGGCTACACTGTGAATAGAAGACACCTCTTCTAGAAGCAGATCGATAACTCATAGCCCGCAAAGTAAATTGCGAGTTAGGGGCTAATGTTGTAGATATTACTCGGACTGGGTAAAAAAAGGGTCAGTCCAAGCTCAAAAGAATAGGGAGGTGAAATAAAATAAAAAAGGCATGAGCCAATTCAACCAAAGTCGCTAGAAAACCATGCGGTAGGTCGCATGACGCAATACCCATGGACTTCGAGCAGCAGAGGCGGTAGCAAACTCTCTCCCGCATCAATGAAAACAACTAAACATCTGACAAACGCAGTCTAAGCACTCTACCAGCCCGCAAAATGGCCCTCAAAGTTCGATAGTGATTTGCCTAGCATTTATTACCTGGCGTCTAGCATTTAATGAATAGTACGAATATAATCATAGTTTTACACTGGTGAATTATGAATTACAACCCTCCTCGCATGTATAAAATGGGACGAGAAACCATAAAGAAAAAGGATAGAAATTCATATATTTGTATACTAAAAGATATAAAGCTAATATATAATCACCGTGGACATAGGGGTCGTCTGAACTTTAGCTAAATCACGATAAAAACTTTCCTTGTTTTCTCTTCCCTTTCTCTGAATCTTTTTCTACTCTATTGCATTTGTCACATTTTTAGTAATAATTTGGTCTTCAGAATCCTCGATTGACTGGTTATCAAAACTGACCGTCAACAAAATATTTAGTTAAAATCGTGATTGATAAATTCATCTTTTCTTATATTCTCCTTTAAATTTTTTCTTTTTATTCTTTTGATTCCAATAAATTAAGCATAAAAACGTAATTATGGGAACTAGAATATCCCATGAGATAAAAGGAAAAAAAAAAGTTAGTGTGAATCTTTTTATCTCTGCAAGGGCAGTATAGTCAGTGCATCATGTTGAATAACTCGAAGAAAAAAGGTCAAGGCTGGGCCAAGTTAATGATTAGATCGGGTGGTTTTGATGGTTTTTATCCTTTTCAAGTTTCAACACAATAAATTCCTTTCTCTGGGGCCCTTTGTTGTAGTATTCACGAGGACTACCAAAAGAAAAAAAAAAAAAAATCTTATCACGGAAATAGAGAAGAAAAAGAACAAAGATTATCACCTGCAAAAGACAGTTACAGACTTACAGTACAATCTCCCCTCAAGAAAGGAAGCAACTCTATTTCCAAATAATAAGATTTTCCTGTCCTTTAACTTCCTCTCTAGTCAGGCAGTCTCAAAAGTTATCCTTGTTGGATTTGATTAAATCCATAAATATGATATACACAAAGAGAATATCACATCGTAATCAAATCCTAAAAATATATTCATAAC
>JANHAO010025221.1:0-11413 GCA_026873985.1 Saraca asoca
CCATGACTTTCAGTCATCAGTCATCATACATACTAGTCTTGCTATATTATTACTATCCCAGTTCACAACAATACTCGACTAGGGATATTTTAAGAATAACAAATTATTCTAAGAACAATTAATATATTTATTTATATTATGCAGATATAACAAAATATGATAATTGAATTGCCAAATCTGCTTGTTTGAATTAAGAGTATAAATTCCCCTTTCCCAGTGTGAATTCATGTTCTATGAATTGCTTAAGGACAAGCAAATGTTCAAGTATGGGGGAGTTGATAAGCGGGCAAAATGCATAGTGTTATGTTGGTTTTAATCTCTTGATTCATTGATAACTTGTGATTCCTTTACCCTTTTGCCTTTAGTTTAGCATTTTGTTCCTTGGTACTACTTTGTTTTGTATCTTTCTATATAGGTTAGCAAGAAGGCTCAGAAAGGAGGATGAAAGTGAAGATTCGAAGCATATTTGGATTAAGGAGAAGTTAGAAGAGGAGCCCTTGCAAGGAACACAACTCAGCCATGCTCTAATTGAAGCAAGGAAAAACACGGCCTGAAGCACGATCGTGTTCTGTGACACGGCCAAGCCGTGTTTAGTGCTACCTCACTTCCCCAGATTTCTCCTTTCCTAGCCCAAAACACACCCTAGACTTGTTCCAAGATACGGCTGTGTTTCAGGCTCTATTACCCTACTATTTAAATTATTCTGTGTGCAGCCATCGGAGGGGAGAGAGAGCTTTCAGATAGGTTAATTAGGTTTTCCATTTTTGTGATGTTTCTCTAAGTGGATTGTCAGAGGATCTTGTTGGATTGAAGCTTTTGTAAAGATTTCAGCCTTTTTCATCATTTAATACTCTGGTTATCTCTTCCAAACTCTATCTTTGTTTTTCTGCATTTGTGTTTGGATACTATGGAATATTCAATGATGATGAATCTGGTTTTTATTTCTATTATAAGTGAGTAGATTTCTATTCTAGGATTAGGAATAACCCACTTATGGTCCTTTACTGCTGTATTGATTGATCTCCTGTTGTAGTTATTTGGCATAAATTGGTTCAACTGTTATACATGCTAAGTATTTGATAAAATGTTGGCCCCCATTTTGTCTGATGTTAGGTAGATAATTGAAGTACTGAAAGGAGAAGATTATCACTGAAACCCTAACAATTGATTAAGGAAGTTTTAATCACGAAAGTAGATTAAGTTCTTTTAGGATTGAATTAGTTAGTATTGATCATAAAGGGCTTAAATTATTCTAATCCATAAAAGTAGGTTTAATTAGATTAATTTGAGTACTATTATTAGACCTTGAAAGAGGCTTGTAATTAACTTAGGCAAACCCATCCTTGATTATCCAAGTAATTACAATAGGAAGAATTTATACCATTTGTTGAAGACCATAAGTGTGGTGAACCCCACTCCTAGGTTTTTACAATTGAAAATTCATTTGTTAATTAACTACTGCTTTCTTATCAGTTTTCTTTATTATCTTTAACATCCTTCATTGATTTAGATAGCTTGAACTACAAAACTTTAGTAATTGATATTGAGATCCCTATGTGATTCAACCCGTACTTGCTAGTGTTTACTAAAACTACACCGTGCACTTGCGGAAATATAACATAATACTAATTAGTGTGGTAATCAAAGTGTGGTATGTTATTCATAGATTTTGAATTGATTACTGCATCAAAGTAAGCAATTTTCCCAACCTTTGGTAAAAAGAATTTTTCAAATTTGTTTTTCATACATTGATTGCAACTTCGATTTTGATATTAATTTTTTATAAGTTCTTCAATGCAACGATGTGCAAATCAATTTTTGAAGTTAAAAAAAGTTTTGTAGCTTTCTTCAAGTGGTTTAAAAACTATCTCATTGTTTAGTTAAAATATTTGGATTAAATATCATTTGAACTCATTTACAAAAGATTCTATTGAAATAAAATAATTCCTAAAAGTATTCCTGGATCTCTTGAATCATTTTTCTTTGAACCTGCAAAACAAATCAAAAACACTAAAATATATTGTTAGATAAAATTGTTTTTCAACATTAAAACTAAGGAAAAATATGTAGCTAGAGTAATCTAGGCTAACATATGTGTTTGCTAGTAGAGGATGGATCGAAGTTAGTTGAGAATTGAATTTGCTGAAAGAAATCTTAGCTAGTCTGAGGAAATAATTAGAAATGGAAAGGATTTAATAATATAAAACAAATATAGCTTACATGGTAGCCTGTGCACGTGAATACTTCGAGTCTTTGATTATACAATACTTTTACCATGTGTGATTGAAACTAGGCTATAATTAAGGCCAATGTAGCTTGCACTCTCCTATATTTATTTATTTATTTTTTTTGAAATATAGTTTAAAATGAATTTGTCCAAACTATAACTGCTTGACCCCATATATAGGTCAAACCATCGCAAGCAATCGAACTATAGTGTTAAGGGCAACCTAACCCACAAAGTGAGGCATAGAGCTCAAATCCACAGTCAAAGGACTAGGAAATCCAAGTCAATCGATCAAGGCTATGAGCCTAGCTACTTGGCACATTAAGGATAAGGCCATTTTTCAGCAACCTCCATGCCAATGGGTGTACCCAAATACACATACAAATAGAGTGACTATATCATCAATAGTTATGTGAAAATCTCTCTCATGCCATCAGTGTACCAGAAACACATAGACACTCCTCATTCATTTAAAAGTACACCAATTGGCATGATTAGCACCTATATAAACACCAGGGAATTCCCTTTACAAAGCATCTTCACTAATATTACTGAGACTCTATTTGAGAGCTAACTTAAGTGTTAGAGCGTATTTAACAAACCACTTCTGTCATGTACGACTAACCTTATTCTTTGTGCAGATCATCACTCCACTGGTCTTCACCCTCTTGGCTGATCCTCTCTAGCAGAAGAGTTTCATTTGGCACTATCTATGACTTTCTCAACCACTCAAATGTTGTGAAGCTCACATTCTCATTTTGCTCATGCTCCATTCTTAGAGAAGTGTTGTCACTACAAGAGGGCTTGAGATGAGCCTTATTAAGACCAAATAGCAGAGGGAGCTCATAGAATTATTGTCTAGCTCGAGTGTGATTCACTAGTTGAATAGGTCCGCCAGTTGCAAGGAGAGTTGCGAGCTCTCTATTGCGTGCAGGTCCAATTAGATCTTCCTTTGTTACCATCCTACCCATTGTGTCTTGCCCTTGTCAAGGTAAAACCTAGTTTCTACTCCTTTTCCTCATCTTCCACTCACTTTACCTCATAACCCACCTGAATTACAGAACCACTAGCTGTACTAAACACCTACCTAACTTGAGCAAGTCCACATCCAGCTATTTTTCCTTCGATGAACAACTTCACCAATTTAATACCAAACCATCAACATTTCCAAGCACAAATCCCGCCAACTCCTACCAATTGTCACCTTGGGTACACCAAACATGGCCGATTTCCACCACCATTTATAAAATCATATGGACTATACACATGAACAATATGACCTACTGAACCTAACCATCAATCTTACCCAAACCTTTAGAAAACTCTCATCTTGCCATGAAGATAGCTATCCATTCTCAATGGCGGTAATGGCCACTCCATTACCCAGCCACTTAAAACCACCAACTCACATTGGCCCTTGCAATGGAATGTTGAACCTACATAAGCACTTGGAGGTGCTCTGAGCATTTATGCTATTGTTGAGGGCCTCGAATGCCATCATGTGTGATGCCTTTTCTACTACATTGAAGAAAGCTAGTTTACGTTGGTTCATGGCACTGATAAAGTAGTCAATTGACAACATCTAACAATCAGCTGAGGCATTTTCTACCTATTTACAACCAATAGGGCACCTAAAACAACATCAGCAACCTTGGTAAATTTTGGCATGGATGAAGTGAAATTTTGAAGGAGTACCTTGCCCATTTCAACACTCTAGCATTGGAAATTAAGGACCTTAGTGAAGGAGTGATAGTGCACTAGATTAGTTCCATCCTTCGATTGGGACACTTCTCCCTATCCTTGACAATATGGCCTACACTATCCTTTTTAGAGCTACTGGCCCAATCAGAAAAATATGTAAATGTTGAGGAACGTGAGCTTGTTTGAAGGCAGGTTAAGAGGACTTCGATGAAGAGCATTCTACTTGCGACTTAGGACACGATTAGAAAAAGGCACCATCCTGTGGGTGATATAATAACTACGTGTTGTTGAATGCACTAATAAGCCATATTGTCCAAGATGTGAGGGCAATTGACTTGATAAAGTTTCCCTTTCAAAAGTGAAGGAAGTTTTCTCTAGCATACAAGTCACAAAGAAGGATTTTGACAAAATTGATTAAGACCATGATGATCCAATGGTAATCTCGATGCTGGTTCACAACTTCATAGTCAAGAGGATACTTTTGATCTGGCAAGTTCTGTTGACATTTTATATTTACATTCCATTAATGCTTTTAACATTCCAAAGAGCATGTACAAACCTTATATAGGTATTATTGATTGGTTTTAAAAGAGGGCAGGTCCAATTGGAAGGGACAATGACCTTAAGTATAACTTCAGGTATTCAGCCATCGACAAAAAATTTTAATGTAAATTTCTTGGTTCTAGCTACCCTGAATAGTGCATACAATGTAATCTTAGGTCAACCATCCCTAAACCAAGTAGGAGCCATAGTTTCCACCCCACACTTACTAATGATTCCCTACAGCAGAAAGGATAGGAGAAGTCTAAGCCTATTACTAGGTGACCCATAGATGTTAAATGAGTAGCCTGGCTAAGAGCAAAGGAAGTATAAGTAAAAAAAAAAAACAAGTGTTTATCAACCCACTTAATAATGAGTGCCAAAAGGTGGAGTCGACTTTGCTAGATGTCAAGTAGGATAATCAATGTCCATCGGAGTCAGGGTCAGATCTGGAAGAAGTGCATATTTCGTAAGGGTTATGAAAGAATGATAAAAATCAGGGCAGACCTTATAGAGAAGGATAAGGCTTAGCTGGTTAAGTTGCTGAAAGGGTACAAAGCCCATACAACTAAAGAAAAGGAACCATGGTGCTAAACAATAGAAAGTGATTAGGAGTAAATAAAAAACTATTGAATATAGGTTTCATTAGAGAAGTCCCACATAGAACATGGTTAGAAAACATGGTCCTTGTCAAAAAGGCCAATAGAGGATGGAGAATATGTGTCAATTTCATAAGCTTTTACAAGGCCTGGCTAAAAGATTGATACTCACCAAAAAACATTAATTAGTTGGTTAACAATGCTTTAGGTTTTGAAATCTTGAGTCTTGAGGATGCATTTATAAGGTATAATCAACTCAAAATGTACCCTGAGGATGAATATAAAATAATGTTCATAATTGATCAAGGAGTATATTGTTACAAGGTAATGTTGCTCGGTCTAAAAAATGCAGAGGTGACATATAAGAGAATGATGAATAGAATGTTCTCAGGATAGATAGGCAAAAATATGGAAGCATATGTGAATGACATGCTATTCAAGTCAAAGAGTGTGGAACAACATTGGGCAAACTTAGAGGAGATGCTTAGTGTCTTGGAAAAATACCAAATGAGGTTAAATCCAAAGAAATGTGCAATTCAAGTAAGAGTAAGAAAATTTATAGGCTTCATGTTGACTATGGGGATAGAGGCAAACCCTTCCAAGTACCAAGCAATTATTAGCATGAAAAGCACAGCAAAATTTCCCCTATCACACATGATGGAAACTCAAGGAATCATTTAAGGGGTCATCAAGGGCCTTTGGGCACATCCCCGGATGGACCTATGCCAAGGGCTAATGCATGAAGGTTAAGAAGGCTATCTGATGAACAAAATATTTATTTCCTCTCATATTTTTCCTTTTAGGATGTTAATTAAATTTAATTTAGTGAATTGGCCTTGTGTTGGAATTTGGCCATGATTTGGAGCTTGATTGAATTGATTGCTTAATACTGGATTTTTTAAAATTGTTTTAGGTTTTTGGCTATAACTTGAGCTCCAAATGTTAGATTAGGTGGATCTTTATATGGTTGGAAAGCTAAGAGAAAGCTTTATAACTTTCATGTTAAGGCCAGTTTTGCCATTTGGACTCTTAACTAATTGGAGATAGATCCATGGGCATCTCCAAAGGAAATCACATCATCTAGGAATGAAGTCAACTTAATGTTTTGTCCCTCTCATATGTCGCAGCCCATGGGGGGTTTCCTTGGGAAGCATCTCTTCAAATTCCAACAAAACACAATCAATGGCACTAAGTAACATAACATTTTCATGATTAGTGTTCTCATAAGCTCCTTTTCATAAAAGGACCAGAATAGGCCTATTAGCATATAAATCATGCCTCTCATCACTAGCTTTAGCAAACACACTCAATTTTCTTTTGTCATGCCTTGATTTTTCTCTCAACTCCTTTTTTTCATTCTCACTCCCTTGTTCTTCACACACTCTCTTTTTATTTTTCTCTTTTTTCAATTGTTCTTCAAATACTTGTTTTAGGTTTAAAGGTACAAGAGTAACTAGTTTGTTGTCTTTAACAAAGCTATACCTATTAAGAAAGCCATCTGGAATCACATGTCTATTAAATTGCCATGGTCTTCCTAGCAACAAGTGAGCTGCATGCATAGGCACAATATCACAAAGTACCTTATCTTGATACCTCCCTACTGAGAATGCCACTAGCACTTGTCTTGTCACCTCCATCTCTCTCCACTATTATTCAACCATTACAATTTGTAGGGTGTGGGATGGTTCAATGTAGGCAAGCCTAATTTCTCCACCAAAACTATGCTAGCCACATTTGAACAACTTCCACCATCTATGATAAAATTGCAAACTTTTCCCATCACATGACACCTTGTGTGGAAGATGTTCTCTCTTTGCTCCTCATTTTTTTCCTGAGCTTGAGCATTCGAAACCCTTATAACCACTAAGGCTTCTCCTTCAACCACATACTCTACTCCTTCACTACTCTCCCCTCCATTAGAGTTAGATTCTTCCTTTACTTTTTCATGCTCACTTGCAGACTCAATCTCCCCATTTCCCTTCAGCATGACTTTCTTGCTAGGGCACTCATAGGCATAGTGGTCATGGCCTAGACACTTGAAACATTTGATGATTCTTTGTCTTTGAGATGCTTTAACCTTGCCTTTGCCTTTGAGGATTCATCATTTAGCCTTGGGGAAACTTTCAGCCTTGAACCTTTTTGTATGTTTGTCATCTTTTTGCTCATGTTTCTTCTCCCAATTAGGCTTCCATGAGGAGTTAGATTAATTTCCATTCTTGGAAGAACTCCTCCTCTCATGTTGGGTTCCTTTATTTTCAACTCTTGCAAGTTTCTCATCAAATCTCATGTTCATTTTTTCAAATTGTTGATTCATAACTCTCAAAGTGGATAGGATTTCAATGTTTCCACCTGTCATTAAGCAAAGGTTAGAAATAAAGTCCTCAAAAAACACTTCCCTCACTTGTGTTTGCACTCTAGAGTTAGGCTTTTACCCCCAAATGAGCTCACACATAGTCACTTTTTTTTTCATTTTTATCTTCTCGATTTGAGGTTCTATAAGAAGTAAAGAGACAAGCTCACAAGGTTTCACAAAGTGATAGCCAATATCACATAACACTGCAATAATTCCAAAGTGGCATCAACAACAATAACAAAGAGCAAGGAATCAACAAATGAAAGTCAAACAAAAAATTGAACAGCCAAGGAACAAAGTTTAGGCTAGATAGCTCTAAAAAGGAAGAAATTGTAGAAAAATTCACAATGGACAAGAAAGTAAACTCCAAACTAGACTTTCTAAGTTACAAAACTGATTATGCGTCCAAACAAAGACATTCCAATTGACTACAATAGAAATTGACTTAGAAAAATTCAAGTTCTGGTAGTTGAAAGGAGCTCAACTTGCAGAATTTTCTTTGTTCCAAACTATTGAAGACAACATAAAATTTCCATTTTTATTGCTCTTTTGTTTTGCTCTTTCTTTGTTTTCTTTTCAAGCAATTGCTGTTTCTTCTTTTCGTTTTGTTCTTTGCACTTTTCTTTTGTTTTTTTCTCGTCTTTCACACTTTGTTATTTTCCAAACTTTTGTTTCTTTTGTGCTTTCCTATCATAAGTTTACTATCCAAATTTTTTTTTTAGCAGTTGGACAACCAAATTAAGCAACAAACAATCAATTTTAACCAACCACAATTGGCCTAAAAAATTTCCAATAGGTATACTCAATAGGAAGATGTTCTTTAGCATCAAACACAATCAAATTCAAGCTTGGATAGCATAAACAACTCAGCAAGTTCCAGCAGTATATTTTGGCCAAAATGGGGAAATTGGTCAACAACTAAACTGAAACAAGGGACTATAATTTTCACACAAAAAATTTCATGAAATGTTGAGGAAAATGGCACCAAACAGCACCCAATTAAAGTGCAATTCGATCCCACACCAATGAATACACAAAAGCAAAGCAAGTGTAACTCAAACCAACCATCAAACACTTGATGTGAACCAAAACAAGCGGCCAAAATAATTCTACATAATTTTCAACAAGTAGCGCTAATCAGCACCCAAAATGTAGCAAAATTTGCCACTAGCAAAAGCAAAAAATTGTAATTAATTAAGCTACTTAACAAACACTTCATGTGCACAAAGTAAGGACAAAAAATTACTACAAAATTCCAATGTAATTGGTGCCCATGTAGCAGCAAAATTTAACAGGAATTTGAAAAATAAACAAGCAGAAAATAAATACAAACAAGAAGAAACAAATGGACACAAAATTTAGCAAGATGAAGTAACCAAAATGGCGCACAAAAACAAGGCAGAATAGTAAAGAAAAATGTGAAAATTAAGTAGATGCCCATGGATCCTTTAAAATACAGCAACAAAGATGAAATAAAAAAAAGGATATTCATGCCACACTCCAGAAAAGATGAGAAGGGGAGTGATAAGTGATAGATTTGATGCCAGAAAGAGAACTCTCTTTGATAATCTCAAGTTCTAGCAAGAATCCTAAGAGAGGAAGCCCTCAAGAAGAAGAAGATGACTTTTCAATTCATAAAATTGTGTAATCTAAATTCTAAGGGAAACAAGTCTTCCTAAATAGCTATCACTAAACAAAAATGGGCTTGACTCATAAGGCAATCAAGCCCAACAAAACACTAAACAATTCAACCAAAATAAAGGGCCTAAGTTACAATTGAAGCCTCTAAACTATATTTACAAATCCAAACACAAAACCAGTTTTTTGTAGAGTAAAACACTAGTTTGACTTCAACCTTTGTGTTGACCTTCAAAACTATGTAGTTTTACTAAGTTTAATGCTTAACATCATTAGGCTAGACCTTAGGAACTCTAGGCTTCAGTTTGATCTCATTTGACTCATTGAAACTTTAGTTATGATCCAATCATTATGGCAAAGTCAATCTGGAGTGAAAGACCTGTGATAAGGGCAAGGGCCAAAATAATGGAAGCAACAATCCAAGGACTTTGTCATGCATTTTGAAGTGCATAAGAGGGACTTGGGCATTAAGGTTCAAAGGTCATTTGTTTGGAGGCTTGCCATTCTTTTGAAGGCCCAAAGGATAGCTTTGTTGGAAGCCCTGAGGTCAGCTAGTCCTTGGGTAGCTCATCCATCACTTGTTTTTTGTTTTTGTACATATTTTTGGGTTGTTATTTTTGTATTAAGCCTTGGACTATTTTGGACCTTGATTTGACTTTGTTTTAGGGTTGTTTTCCCTTTTTATTTCCTTTACTTTTTTGGTGAATTTAGACTTGGATTTGTGTTGTGTGTGGGCTATGAAACAGCTCATGTTTTCAACCAACCTCACTAGAGTTTTTAGCCAACCTTTGTTTTGGCTGATTGGTTGGCCTGGTCTTAGACTTAAGTAGTTTGTTTACTTGATTATTTGTTTAGGCATTTAGTTTGGCTTATTTAGGACTTGAACCCAGCCCATTTTGGAGCCCAAAAAGGGGAGGCATGTTTCCCTCAAAAATTTAGATTAGATGAATGGAGAATTAAAGAGTGTTCTTCTTTGAGCAAATGCTCTCCTAGGACTCTTACTAGAACTTCAAAACCTACATGAAAAGGAGAAAAGTTATCAACATTAAATGCAGTACTAATATTAGAATCACGTTAGAGATAGAACTTGTAGGCATTGTCATCTATCCTTGCCACCACTTGGAAAGGTCTATCTCCTCTTAGATGAAGCTTTTGTCTTCCTTTGAGTTGGAAACCTCTCTTTTCTCATATGCAACCATAACTAATCACCCGGCTCAAAATTTCTTCACTTGTTTGGCCTTCTTCATCCCATCAAGACTAGCACCCTCCTCAAATGGTAAATGCAACAAATCCAAAGGAGTTAGTGGGTTAAAACCATAAATAAATTCAAATGGAGAATATTGAGTGGCTAAATGTATGCTCCTATTATATGCAAACTCTACATGAGGCAAACATTATTCCCAATTCTTTAAATTCCTTTGGATGATAGATCTCAACAACATAGATAGAGTTCTATTAATTACTTTGGTTTGTCCATCAGTTTGTGGATGACAAGTTGTAGAAAACAACAACTTTGTCCCCATTTACTTAAAAGAATCTTCTAAAAGTAGCTTAAGAACTTCACATCCCTATCCAAAACAATGGTCCTAAGCATTCCATACAACCTCACAACCTTTCTAAAGAATAAATCTGCCACATGAGTAACATCATTGATTTTGTTTCATGGAATGAAGTGAGCTATTTTTTGAGATCTATCAACCACAATAAAAATTGAATCCTTTCACTTGTTGGACCATGGCAAACCAAGCACAAAATTCATTGAAATGTCCACCCAAGGTTCACCTGGAATTCGGGTGGGGTATAAAGGCCATTAGGCATGACTTTGAACTTAGCTTTTTTACAAGTGATACAATTTTGACAAAGCTTTCCCACATCATGCTTCTTGTGCGACCAATAAAAATGCTCTTGCAAGATAGGCAAAGTTTTAGCAATACCAAAATGCCCCATTAAACCTCCCCCATGTGCCTTTTTTTACAAGCAAAACCCTCAAAGAACCACAATTGATTTCTTTTAAAAAGAAAACCATTCCATTGAAAATATTTACCAAAAGCAACTTTCCCACAAGCATTGAGCACACTTGCAAAGTTATGATCATCAACATACAAATCTTTAATGAGCTTAAAACCTAACAACTTAGCATGCATAGTAGAAATAAGGGTATACTGGCGAAAAAGGGTATCAACTACCACATTCTCTTTATCTCACTTATATTGGATGGTGTAAGAGAATGTCTCAATGAACTCCATCCATTTTGCATGCCTTCAGTCTAGCTTCCTGATAGAGATCTGACCAAGCATCCTAAAGATCCCTTGCATGGAATTGGAGGTCCCATGACTAGAGCCAAGACTAAAAGGA
>JANHAO010025222.1:0-11406 GCA_026873985.1 Saraca asoca
TCTTCTTGTTTAAAAAGCAGCAACCAATGGCTTCTGTAATATTGTAATAATAACTACAAAGTAATTAAATGCATCCCCATGAAAAGTCTACTAGCCACTACTTGCTAATAGCATAGTTAAAATTTAAAAGGATTAGATCATTCATAATAGGAAATAGACATTCATATAATAGGATATTTTTCGAATCAAAAGCTTGATTGAGCTAGCTATAGTGACGCGTACCTGGGTTGCGACTTCAATAAACTAAGCGAGCTTCAACGTTAAAGTCAGTGAAAGATAGGTGAAGTAAGCTGAGGATATTGAAAGGGAACAGAGTGAATGGATGAGAAAAGGGGAAGGTGACGACGATATAGATTTTTAGAGGATTCCAACAGACATTCCAACAGAAATATCCGTTGAAAATTGAAAAAATGCAAGTCAATTATCGTTTAACAAAACGGTACATTTTGAATTTTTTTATTCCAACGAAACAATCCATTGGAAATACATTTTTTTGAAAAAAAAAATTAAAAACGGAGCGTTTTGATTTTTGACCATTCCAACAAACATGTCTGTTGGAAGGTTTTCTCCAACGGAATTTCCTATGGACTATTCCAACGGAACGACCATTCGTTGGAATGTCCCACAAATCACCTTCCAGAATATTCCAACAGATTCTAATCTGTTGGAATATTTCATTGAAAAATCCTGTTTTTCTTGTAGTGATCATCATTGGTCCAGTGATAAGGTTTACATCACTAAAGTCTATCAATGGCCTAGGTCTCATTATAAGTCTAATAATTTGATTACATAATTAATTGACGCAAAATAATTAATTGTTATAACATTCATTCATTCCAATAACAGATGATTTATTTAAAATATGACAATCTACATAAGAAAATTCCAACACTAGACTATCATTTCAAGGGACCATGCAGACAAATCAGGCTGGTGTAGCTTCGATTCTACTACATTTGGTACATATACTCTGCCTTTATTTTTAAAAGGTTCATCTAAATTTGAACCGAAGATAACCTCTCATTGTCAATCTCAATGGCTTTATGTTTTTAAAAATGCACATGTGATCAGGTGCAAGTTTATAGCCATTAACATAATATTTGAGAATAAGGCAGGTGAAGAAGTGGGACAAGTAGTGGCCTTACATTCAGACTCTAACAAAACCACTTTTAAATTTTTGTAGTGTGTACTGAATTGAAGAGAATATGAAGTCCATCTATAACCGAGGCAAGTTATAATTAATCTAAATGTTGCCATCCTATACATGTAGTTCTACCCATGTTAATAAAGTGATTGTAATTATAATCATAGCACTTGGTCCTATACTTCAAGTAATCATATGGTGTCGAGTGTCAACATATACATAGTTTTTCAATTTTGATGCACTGTATTGAGTTTTAATAATATAGTTCCTGATATGCATTTGTGAACCATAATATGTGCTGGCACCATTTTCTTCATGATCTAATGCAAGCACATGAGTTCATTGGTGATAATTAAGGGGAATGCCGTTATCTCTGGGGGAAAATGAAAAGGCTATTGCCTTTTAGCCAAAGGTTACTCATAGCGGTTTATGGCCAACAAGAAAAGACAAGTCGGAAACAAAAACAAAAAGTAATGTAATCAACCTCTTTCAAATATGTCATTTATTTGAGAAAACCCCGAATGCTAACGTAGATAATTGCTTCTTTTTACATTAAATTTACTGGCTTTAGTTCCTTGTAATGTCCCTCTTTCTCTGCTTTTGATTTTAAATATGCCCATTTTTTAGCTTGACCTATTTCTCTTTGAAATTTCACTAAATTATGCCCTTTTCACTTTGCTAAGCATAGAGATTTCATTGGAAATCTAAAAGGCTTAAATTCAATGTTTCCGCTCAGTCGAAACAAATATCACATGACTTGTAGACAATCTTAAAAATAGAGCACTAATTATAAAAATGTAGATATTCTAACGATTATTAGTTCAGAAATAAAAAATAATACAATTCAATCATTAGGAACAACAATGAGTAGGTAGGTTTCAAACATATCTCGAGGATTTCTTCTCCAAAGCAAATGGTACGTTAACGTTAAGAAGAGGTGATGCAGCAAGCGGCAACGAAAGCAACGTTGGGGAGACATGATGCGAGAAGCAGTGCAAGGACTAACGCGAGCACTAGTGTCTGCAACGATGCAAGCGCTAGCGTTAGCAGCGTGAGTAATGAGCTTGAGGAGGTCGAATCCACAAAGAGAGTTTCTGAGAGAAGAATATCAAGCGAGAATGCAGACGCTGAGGAATTCTGAAAATTTCCTGTAATAGGTGGAATTTCAAATTTATCATTTTGCATAATTAAAATACTCACAATTTGTAAAGGGAGATTCTATGGTACAATTATACTTTTTGTTGTATTTTATACAACATGATGATGTGTTGCAATTGTATGAATTGAAAGCCCTCCTTTACATTTTCAGTGTTTGGATCATATATTTGATGGAAACCAATTCCTTTTGGAATCCAATTCACAACCCAAGTTTTTCTGTCGTTTTCTCTCCATAATCAATATCCTTAGTATGAGGCCATTTAGCTCACCTTCACTCCTTCAGCACCTCTCATTCTCCTTCTTACCTTTAACTGTCCCATGGCTAGATTTTGGTTAAAATTTAGAACTTAAATTCTTAAATTATATAAAATTTGATATTAATATTCATTATTCACTTAATTAATTATTTTATTAAATTATATAATTTTTAATATTTTTTAAATATAAATCACAATATTATTATATGTTGCTTTATCACATTATTGTTTACACATAATTTCATAACTTATTTTTAAATATTTAATTAAAATTCTATATATCTAATTTAATTTTTATTAATCATATCATAGAGGAATTGCAGAAATTCTTTATTTGAGGATTTGCAGAACAGCAAAGAGTGATAGAATTTGAGATTACAAACCGTAATGTATTAACTAAATAAAAATTTATATATCCAAAGTGGGAGAGATGACCTTAATTATAGAAAGTATCCTTGACGATTGGAATTGTAGCATGTATTTCAAGTGGGTTTAACATTATACTCCTATGATAATATTTATTAGAAATTATGCATAAAAAAATGATAAGATAAAATAACATACAATAATATTTTTATTCTTATTTTATAAATTTATGAAAAAAAATTATATAATTTAATAAAAATAATTAATTAAATGGATAATAGATATTTATATTAAATTTTATGTAGTTTAAAAGTTTAATTTTCAAATTTACAAAGTTAAATGAGATAAATTATAACCACTTAAAATTAAAGAAGTATTTTACATTAAAAAATAAATCTGTATGTTCTTAAATAAAAAAATGATTACTAATTGGTGGATATTAGTTAAATTTGTTTGTGTATAAACCCATCCATTATTAAATAATCTTTGTTCTTGGACTTCCGATAATTACGACGTAATCTATTCTTTTCCAACAATTTCGGGAAAAAAAAGTTTGAAACAGAAAAAAGTTTCAAAAATTCCAAACAATGTTTTCTTTTGAGTGTCTTTGATTGGATTATAAAAAGAAAAAAAAATTGACAAGTGTCCAAAATGGGAGTTGTTATCTTGTGTTGTATGTCATACAACAATTTTCCATTTGTACTATAGAGATCTCCATTTGTAAAAGTCTTTTACCCCTTGTTTGATAGGAAAGAAAAAAATATATAGAAGAAAGAAAATGAGAGGAAAGAAAAGGAGAAGAAAAGAAATTGTAATTTTGTTGATTGGTAGGAAAGAAAATGAGATGCAAGAAAAGGGAAAGAAAATGTAAGTTTGTTGATTGGTTGGAAAGAAAACAAGAGGAAAGAAAACAAGAGGAAAGAAAATGCTTTAAATACTCAATTTACTTGTATAAACTACTATAATTTTTACATCTTTTTTTTTTTAGATTTTGCATCTCTATTTTACACATTAAATATGTCATTATACTAATTTCATGGCAATAAATTCTGACTGCACAAATCTGAAATATTGTTACAGTTCTCACTCGGCATGCTCACTTGGTGCCAGTATGCAACTGCCAACTTTGATTCTTACCAATTTGACTGTTGTGCTTGGATGCTGCATTCAAACTATCCCTTCTATCTGCCACCACTTCTATTTGCATTCAAACAATGCTGCAGATTTTTCATCCAGCCTACCCATCACCACAGCATATTAAAAGGCAAATAGCAATTTGCATATTGAATACATCTTTCATGAAATTCACAAGAAACAATTCCTCTTTGAGTTTCTCAAATATTTCTAAAAAAGCCAGGGTGTGGTAGAATTAAACCATTGATTATAGGATCTACCTTAAGAACTGCTCTTCTTACTTGGATCAAAATATTGAACTCTTCTTCATAAGCTTACTTATGACTTCTGTTAGCTACAAGAGACTGACTGAGCCCATATTAGAAATAGGAGAGACATCCAGTGGTCCAGTAGACTTCAACTTATGAGTTGCCATTGATGACTCATGACAATCATGCACAAATCCAGATCCACCAGAAGCACATTACTGACCAAGCCTCTCTAGAATTCCACTCTTCTCTCCACTATGTTCTGCCTCTTTATTGCTCTATTTGTATATAGACTGAAGAAACATTTCATCATCATAGGAACCTGGAATAGTTTCTCTCTCCTGATTTATCATAACAAGTCTAGCAATTGCAGTAAAGCAGAAACAGAGAACCTATCTGGTACTATTTCCTCAATACAACAAGACACTTCAATTGCCCTATCAATTTGTTCCATAATAAGAGATATCTTCTCAATTCTAATCTCCTCCAAAATAGTCCCAAGGAGAGACTAAGCACTCTCATCAAGCAGACAAGGGAATTTTCTTTTAACCATCAATCTTCATATCACAGCTTTAACGAGATTTCTTCATATCCAAACCATTAACTTCCTGCATTACCCCAATCCACCAATAAATGAGAATAAATATATTTATACATCAAATCCACACATTGGTCTTCCCAATTTTTCCAACTGATTCCCCTAAATGTTTAGTAACAAGGCATTGACTAAAACGAAAAAAGGAAGTATCTTCCCTCTCTTCTACCTCTTTGTCAACACTAATTGCCTTACCATAATAGTGGTGGCAGCCACAAAGATTGCAATAAGACTTAGAACAAACACTTAGCCTGATAAATGTGACTTGTGCTTCAAAAACCAGCACTTGTAATTTTATATATGGATGTTGCAACACAACGCCATTAATATCAGATAAACAAGAGTTCCACAAATCCAAAATAAATAAATTGGATACATCATGTTAATAATGATGGCAGAGCTAGACTTGAAGACTGATTCTGTTAGTTTAATGTCATGCAACATGAACAATAGGTATACTTCTTCGGAAACTATTGTAATACCTATTGCTATTCCTATCTCATTGCACCTAGATGCACAACCCAAATCACCATGGAAAAATTGTCTACTGATGATTGAAACTAGTATACTAACAATAACGGAAAATGCAACTAGATTTGAGAAATTCAATTTAGCAATAACATGTTGACAGAATGTAGAAACACTAATAGACAAATACTAACACTTATCAATCTCGATATTACAACAACGGATGAGATAGGACACAAACTGAAAGCTCAGAAAAGAAAGTTGAAGAGGATTATGACCTTACAATGAACACTGATATCATCTGCATACTTCTTCGGAAATCACTTTGCATCACATTTCCAATACAAAACACTAAAATTAAAATAGATGCAATCACAAAACATGTAGCATATGCATTTTCAAAACACTTGCAACCTTAATATTGCTATTAAATAATGACAATCAGTAAAGAAAGGCAGAGAGAAATAATGCTTGCTTGCATCATGTTCAAATCTGAAGCAACGAAACCTGGCCAAACAACAATTATAATGTCAGACTTAAACTAAAATATATCTCAATACATAAGAGAAATCATGCCTGCTTGCATACCTTCATCAGATTTCTCCCACTGCTTTTTGATCTCAGCCCTTATTTCTCATAACCTCTAGTGATCTGGAACACATATCTTGTAAACTTCTAGTGATAGAGGATAAACCAAGATCAATGAATGAACTAGTCCTTGCAATTGCTTAAATGACATGTAGACAACACTCATCTCACAAAAGACCCGCTCAAATCCAATAATGTAGTACAGCAACAAGAGTTAATACTAATAATAATAATAATAATAATAATAGTAAATGGATGATTAACTCAGTGCTGAGATTACAGTTTTTGAGCGTATGGTTCAAATTACATGATTACATAACATATGGTTCAAACGTGTAAAGATTACAATGAATCCCTTCGGTACTAGTAACCTTGCCCATGCAGAACAGGTTAAGGAAGACTATCACCTGAATTGAAGTGTTTTCAAAGGCAGCTAGCTTCTGCCATTAATTAATACAATGTGTCAGCTCGTATTGAGCATGGCACTCCAAAGAACTCACGTTTAGCCCGCTCATCTTGACATAAAAATCTATAAGACTTCATCTGAATCTCCGGCACTCTATTCAGTGCATCCAGTTTAGCCCACACATCCTCTTTACTATAAAAACGAGGCCTACTTTGCTAAAAAATGGTAAGGCCCCTCCATGCAATTTTTGCCTATCTTTCAAACACTACAATGGACCTATTGTAAAAGTAGTTCACCTCTTTAAACACCTTGGTTAGTTTGTTAATTCCTGACATCATTTTCTCTAGGTGACTTTGAAGGATGTTAGTTATAGGTGCTTTGCACTTGGAACCTTTGGAGGAAGAAGTTCCATGACTGTGATTGGAGTTAGCACCGGACGGACTGAAAGCATCCATGTTGTCAGTCGATGGGGTATCATCACCCATGTTGAGATTAGTTCCATATAGGTCAATGCACTTAGCACAGTCATTGAAGTTGATTCCTTCCCTTTCCCATCGAGTACTCATGTTGCCAGCATTTTCAACAAGCCTACTTGCTGCTCTATCTAGAGCATATAGATCGAATAGCTTGTCATAATGCTGAACTTTTATTCTTATCCACTTTGCTACCTTAGGCTTAGCCTACATAGTAAGTTAGATTGCAATTAGTTACTTATAATCATTACTGCTTGCACTATGCATAATTCAAATGTTCCTCAAGAAGGGACCATATGGTATGTTTGTGTATAAGCACAAATTACCTCACATATCTCCTTCCAGACATATAGTTGTGCCTCAAATAGCTAGGTGATCAGATCCCAACCAATTCCACTCCAACCATTGAAAAGATCATAATACTTTCTAAAGTGATCTTTCAAGGTCTTAAGCTGATTCTTAATGTGCTCTTTTCTGATGCTTGGTCGAAATATGACTTGGAAAGTGTTCACCACCTCATTGCACCCCATTGTAGATAATTGGCCATCAATAAAATTTCCCTTTGCCTATTACTCCAACATAGAATCAACTAAATAAGAGTCCATTTGTTCAGTCCATCTCAGAGTCACATGTGTGGATATTCTAGCTCAGATGTTAACCTCTTTACTCTTAGAATTTTGTGTTCTACAAAGCAACCAAGGTTAATTATTTAAAGTAAAGTAACAAGTTTAAACATAAATTGCGGCACTAGTAATGGGATAAAAAGAATAGATTGCACAAACATTCAATTAAGGAAGGTTCATATCATAAAAGTCATATAAATCCACAGAATGCATAAGACAACAACTAATGCAATATTTGTACTCATGAGTTTTGTTCATAATCAACCCACATATGGGCTGTTATGTTGTCCTTCAATAATAATCATGCCCTATAGTCCTCATCTTGATTTTGTATGATATTGTCATTCACATCAAGTGTTGTAGAGTGCAGTAATTCTCTATCAACCTCCTCAGTTAACTTTTCATCAAGATCCTCCCTCATTAAAAAATTATGAAGTATACAACACACTATGATAATCTCCTTCATGGTTTAGTAAGAGTAAGTTGGTTCAGTTCCACCGGCTATTATTGGAAATCTTTTCTTCAATACTCCAAATGCCTATTGAATGACATTACATAATGAAGCGTGGCGATGGTTGAATAATTCTTTTGCATTTTGTGGGGTATGATTAGAATACTCCTATAGATGATAGCGGACACCTCTATATGGTGTGAGCAAACCACATTTCAACTGAAATCTGGCATCCCCAAGATAAAATTTTCCTACATGTATGCATAAAATTTCCATGTGAACATATGGAAAAAACTAATGAACAATGCATGCAAGTTTAAAGATTTACCTAGAATGAGTTTTAACTTATCTTCCCTCCTCAATGCATTCTTTAGAACTTTTAAATCAGGGCAGTCCCTTCCCAACTAGCTAGAACATACGTGAAACTCATTCCAAAGTCACAATCTGATAAGATGTTTTGGGTGGGCCATTGTTTTCTTCCCCTGAATCGAGCAACAGATTCTCTTAGCACCTTCACACAAATATGTGTGCCATCTATGGCTCCAATGCAATCCTAGGCCAAAAAAAAAGGAGCATACTGAAAAGTAAGGATAGTATCCACTATTGTGAAGTATTTGTGGGGGGACATGGTATCTGGAAGGTTGCATTAGAAACTCCTTCTCACATGAAATAGCAGCTCACAACACGCTATGAAAGTACCAACTGATTGTCTCTCCAGAATGATGGAAGGAAAAAGACACAATTCAATGTTTGATATTATGGGCTAAGATGTGGAAAAATCTCCCTACTTGTTCCTCCACTGTAGCCTGAAGAGAATCCTTCACTTTACCAGTGCCTTGTAATTTCTAACACAAGTAAAGAAATGCATAGAGGCCTATATGCATGACATTATGGCAGTTTTCTGAATGCAGTAGTTGATGCATCAATTGTTGCCATATTCTATCTCTTTTTACCCTCCCATCACTAATGGGTGGATGGATATTTTCTAACACCAACTAGACAAAATGAAATGCATGCACAATGTAACAAATTACTTGCAACACACAATACATTTGACAGTTTTCCCAATCCAGCCTCATTTGAGTAAAGTGATTACCTCCATCTGTCACTCCAAAACTAGTAATTTGTTTTAGATAATATGCATCATCGTATATATTGTACAGACCTTTGTCTATGGAGGATTCGTTGTTACCTTGGCTATGCATCTAATTAACATGCAACCATGTAATAAAAGCATAAAGGTTATGTCCCACGAAATCAACGAATGAGCAAAGGCATTCAATGTATAAGTTAACATCGTGAAAACATCATCAAAGTAGTCACTCAATCCAACCACATATACAACCTATAACATCTCATAAAAGTACATTCAACATAATAATCAAAAGAAGCACAAATAGACATTTTGGAGGAACCAAACAGTAAAATGGGTATTAGTGCATCAGATTGGTTTTGTCTGACCTTTCCTTGTTTAGGAGATGATACGAATCGGAGAAGCAGAGTGGCTGGTAATGAGCTGAAACTTAATAACACTTTCAGTAGTTAGAATTATCCAAGGATACCTTTAAACCACAAAACACCATGGACAAGCAACAAACATATGCAAATATAAGTATATTACTTTTGACGGTGAAATTTGGTTCGATCCAGATCCAGCCAACCTGAAGAGTTCTTTGAGACTCAAACTGCAATCTAGTTGAACAAATGAGAAATGAGGAGATAGAGAGGAAGAACAGCAAGAATAGAGAAGGATTTTTAACATGGTTTGGCTAAAATCAAGTAGCACCAATCCCTATGTCCACAGTACTGTATTATTGATTCTAGAGGAATTTCTATAGAGTTTCAATATGGTTTCCAGACTTAGCTTACAGTGATCTCCCTCCTCTTATTTATAGAGGTTAGGAGGTTACAAATGTAATTACACAATTTGTATTTTTATTACATCAGATAATAAATGTACAAGACAGCCTAAACTACTACAAAATGGCTTTTACAGGTTGTTGGCTGACTTCTATAGACTACTTTCTATGGGTGGGCCCATGTGAGCTACTTCTTATAGACTGGCCCTACAAGTCAAGTCTAAATGGATGCTTGTTTCAGGTTTACTCTCGGCAAGCCCTTAGCTGGGCGAGATGATCTAGGGTCACTACCATCCTTCGATCAGCAAGATCAAACTCATGAGCTCGTAGTAGGTGATACAAGCTCACATAATGCAAATAGTCAGCTATGTGAGCCGGCGCTTGTTCCTTAGCGAGCTAGGGCTTTTTCCTTGTTCTATGCTCTTATAGCTAGCGATCTATTGAGCTTGACTCTTTCCTCACTTGGACTGACTTGCTGCTGGGCCTTTGCCAGTCCATTTTGCACAATACTAGAAAATACCCACAACAATTGTGTTATCTTATTACAATGCATATGTAATAATTATCTACGTGAAACTCTTTCTGGGCACTTTAGGTTATGTTTAAAGATTTCCTTCTGGGATTTGTTTGTTTCTTTCTCACTTTAAATTAGGAATTATACAGAATGGGGAAGACAATCACGATTTAAGGACAAGCGAGAAGATGATCCTCTGCCTGAATCAAATGGTAACTTTTTGTGGGCATAATATTTAAATGTAGTGTCTGATTAAATTACTATGGATTGTTAATTTCTAGGTTTTATCTTGATTCTATCAACATACTTTTAAGACTTCCATTTTGTTTTAGTAATTGGTATAAGTAGTGACACATCTTTATAATTCTGAAGCTGGGGATTCATATGTTATTGTTACTTTATTAGTTTGCATAATTTCTTTTGTAAACTAATTACCCTATCTGAAACTGAAAGAGGGCATTTAACAGTACCAGATTTTTCAAAATTTTTACATAAAAATAAAATCAGATACCAATTATAGGCATCCTATACTATGAGAACACAATATATTTTTAATAAGTTCTACTGTAAATCGGTAATATAACCATGGACTCTATTTTATCCCACAAAAAAAAGAAGAAGAAAAACAAAGGTTTCTACTTAAAAAAATTTAAAAATTTGATATTATGTTATAGGGGGCAATACTTAATAGTTATTGTGGTAGAAAAAAAAAACTCCATTTGTAACTTGAGCTCTCATATTAGTTTAAGTTTTTATCAATTACCAAGTCTTTCTCCTAGAAATTTTGGATATTGCTTATTTCAATCCTCATCATCATTATTTGACTTTCTTTCAAATTACAGATCTACCAAGGTTAAGGAGGCAAAATTCGTCAACTATTAGGTCACAGTATATAAACTCAAAGGACTTGAGGTAGGATAACTCTCATGTTTATTTTGTATAAAAAAGTGACTGAAAGTCTGATAAGCATAGGTCTGCTAGGTTGTATTGCTCAAGCCTTTCATATCTGGATTTTGTTATTTATTTGTCTTCTAGGGTATGTGTTGGGACATGGATGTTAGGAGTACTGACTTATGATGATAAAGGAGTTTGCTACTCTTTATTATTTTGGGCTTAAATTTA
>JANHAO010025223.1:0-11422 GCA_026873985.1 Saraca asoca
GCTCTATTGTATCTATGACTGTACTCTCTGTATTGATTTGATATTATATATAAAGGTTATTTATTCATCTTACATTACATTTCTTGTTTATTGCATATTAAGATGATGTCCATGGTGAGAAGTGCATTTAATCAATCCTATAAAGAGTTATAGGATTGTGAGGTTGATTATTAATGATTTATAACTTTTGCACTAAAATAACACTGGTCAAGATCTAATAATTGGGCATTATTAGATCTGTAGAGACTAGATGATGTGGTGATTTCTCATTTGATGAGTAGTTAACCTCACAAGCTAAGATGTAAGAGAGTTACATCTGAATACACACATAAACACGACTCAGTTAGTTTGGGAAAACATAACTGACAATCGTGATATTGTCAGACCCAATTGGAGATACTATATGGAGTTACATCAATAGTTAATCTCCGATGGTGATCGTATGGCTAATCCATCAACTTAAGATTGAAAGATATCTTTTGCATGGAAGGTTATACTTTGACTAAGTCAAAAGTGACTCTATTCATGAGGAACAATAAAGACTTGATTTAGGTATTTCTAAAAATGTAATTAGATATTACCTAATTAAGAGAGGATTCATTACCACTCTCTTAAGTGATATCCAAGGCCATTCAATGAATTAGTTTGGCTAATTAAATCCTTACGCAAGATTGAATTGAGACTCATATTGGATTTAAGTGCTCGGATTCATTTGAGTCAAATAATTCATAAAGTTGAGAAACCATGATTAGTTATAAAAGTTGACGTTTATCCATATCTTTGATTAATTCGGATATGGGTAATGAAAGGATTCAATTATGCATTGAGATCATCTATAACCAGGCTTATCACCATTGATGACTCCCACCGAAATTTGGATAGCTATAATGGCTTGCTAAAGTCCGCTTATAGCTTAAAGTCCATAAGTAATTAATTTGGAGAAATTAATTATTAATTAAAATTAATTAGATTATTTTTATATACCTTTAAATGGTTTGAAGGGCATTTTGGACTTTTATCAATATTTCGGGGGCCTATCGAGTCACACGTAAAATGGAAAATGAGTTATGGCCTTTAAAAACCACAGTTTGGATATATTAGATATCTTGGGACTAAAGTGTAATTTGTTGAAATCGTAAAGACTAAAAAAATAGTTTTTTAGTAGGGCAAAAACAACACGTCATTTTGGCTTCTGGCTACTGGCCAAAACGACATGTCATTGGGGTTTGCCTATTTTCCTTGCTATGGCTGGGTTTTGACATAGAAGAGAGAAAGGGAAAATAGGGTAGAAGCTGAGCTCTGCTAGGATTTCGGCCATGGTTCTCAAATCAGTTTGTGAAATCGAAAGTGATTCTCTTCTCCAGGCTAGCACTTGGGTTAGAATCAAAATCTCAAAAAGTTTGAGGCTATATCAGATGATTTCTGACATGAGCAAACCGATGGAAGTGGGACATGTGGGCTAATCTGATGGTGCGATTTCGATTCATTTTCTCCAGCTAAGCTCGGCTAAAAGGTTGGTTGAGGTATCAATCCCAAATTTATGTTGTTGAAACACCAAAACCAATGAGATCCAGGTCAATTTTGCTTGATTAGGTTTCTGGAAAAAATTTGATTTTTTCACTTTGTCACCGAGCAGAATCCAATAGTTTGTTCACCTATAACAATAAGTTAGTAGAGCTAAGGGATAAAATCTAGATGTTGGAAGCCCAAGTTCAAAGTTCTCTTAGAGGCTCTGATGAAAGCTAACAGTGATCAAATTGTTATGGAAAGGAAACTCATTGCGTTAGAGGAGAAGATGAAGTTGGATGCCTTTGAACTTAACAACTAAAGGACTTGAGTTCAATCCTTGGAGAATGATGAACTAAGGAACTATCATGGTTCTTGGACCAACACCATTTACCAGATTAAGAGGGACAATTTAGGTATTTAGTTAAACATGTTAAGGTAAAACTAGTTTCACGGCTATCTTAATAACATCAGTGTTGATCCTCTGGAAGGTGCTGAAGAGCCAAATCCTTCCCTATTTCCCATTCCTGAAGTCGGGCGCCCAATGATGGTGATGGCAAACATGTGTGGTGGCAAGATCAGTCTTGCAACTAATACGTGCGAGTACTATGGTAACAATAATGATCATAATGTGGTGAGCACAAACCTCGAGGATTTTGTCATGGAGGACATCATGTTAAACCCTAATGCTAGTGGCAAAATTCTTGCTCCCAATGGTGGCGAGGATGTCTATAGGGTCCAATTTCATGTAATGAATTTTTATTTACATTGATTTTGTAGGGGTTATGCTTGGATGCTTTGGTGACTTGTAGGTGTCATACTTGGATTATTAATGATGTTCTAGTCTGTGTTTTGCATTTCTAAGTTTATGTTTTTTCACTTTAGGATTTGTGATGTGTTTCATTTTTTGTTCCAAAGGCTGAACTCTTATGTGTTTTTGCTTGCTTTGATAATGTTTTTGTTTTGCATCTGAGTTGTATTAGTTCCAAAGGCCACTTGGGCATTAGGAAGCATCCAATAGTCATGTTAGATTAATTTGGTGTTATTAGTTGAAAGGGGCGACATCATTGATGGCTAAGTGTTGAGCATTGGTAGTTGAGTGCTAAATTAAATAACTTTAGGTTATGTGTTTTGTGTCGTTGGGGATAGGGTGTTTGCCATAGTTATTGGAGATATATTAGTGTGTTGTTCTACCTAACAAAGGAGCAAATGAACACAAGCATAGGGTGACCTCGTGAAATTGTTCTACCAAATTGAATAACAAGGTACCACTGGCACAAGATGATTGTATGGAATTATTCTACCAAACTGGAAAGCAAGGCACCACTGGCATAAGGCAACCTTGTGATCAAAATTAGCTTTAAAAGTGAATGATAAGACAAATGACATAACATAAGTTATATAGAGCTTGCTTTAAATGTCTATTTATTTCATTGAGAGTTGCATATGATGGGTGAAACCTTTCACTTGATTGGAGACTAAAAACTTAACTTGCTTCAGATAGTGGATAAGTAGAAAAGAGTTTATCTTTCGACCATAGACTCAAGAGGAGACAAAGTAATGCCATAAACAGGTGATGTTCCAAGTGTGTGGGATGTCTCTTCCTTCAATAGTTTAAAGGTGATAAGCCCTATTATACAAAGCTTTTTTCACCTTAAAAGTGCTTTCCTAGCTAAGTGCTAGCTTCCTATCCTTTATCTTCTCCCCCGAATCATCTACTTTTCTTAAGACTAGGGCACCTAGCTTAAATTTAGTTTTCCTTTCCTTTCGCCCATGGAAACATGTCAACTTTGCCCTATAGGCTTGTGAGCGAATGTAAGCAATCTCTTTGTTTTTTTTAGAAAGGTCTAGTTCTATTCTCATTTACTCTTTGTTTTCATGTTTATTATAATTTTCCAAGTGATTGATGGGCTCTCCGATCTCAACTAGTATAATAGCTTCATGTTTGAAAGCAAGGGTGAAGGGTGTGAAGCCAATGGTAATTTGAGAGGTTGTTTTATATATGCAAAAATGTTAGGAAACTCTTTTATCCACCTCTTTTTAGAGCCCTCAAGGCTCTTTTCAATCCTTCAAGGATGATTATATTGGCAAGTTCTACTTGTTTGGTTGTTTAAGGATGCTCTATTGAGGAAATTTTTGCTAAGATATGGAGGTTCTAGCAAAAAGTGGTGAACACTGTGCTAGTGAATTGTGTTCCATTGTCAAAAGCTAGGGCATGTGGTATGCTAAAATAGCAATTGATAGACTTCTGAACAAATTTTTTTGTATTCTTAGTAGTGAGGGTTGCCAACAGTTTGACTTCCACCCATTTAGAGAAATAGTCAATGGCAACAAAAAGGAATTTGTTCTATCTAGAGGCGGAAGGTATCGATCCTAGGAATTTTATTTCCTAAGTAGCGAAAGGCCATGTAGATACAATTAAGTGGAGCTTAGAGGGTGGCTGATGACTTACATTTGAGAAGATTTAGCATTCTGAATATTTCTTGACATATTCTCTAGCATCATGCTTAGTGTTTGGCTAAAAATACCTGTTAAGAATTATTTTCCTTACTAAGCCAGTGACAGCAATATGGCTATTATAAATTTTTCATGGAGTTCTCTTAATATATAATCAACCTCTTCATCATGGAAACACCTTAGCATAGGTGGGGAGAATGACGTCCAATACAATTAGTCTCCCTCAAGATAGTAATGAGTTGACTGACGAATGACTTTGATAGCTTTAGCTTTCTTTTCAAGGAGTTGACCTTTTCTAAGGAATGTAACAATTGGGTCCATCCATCAGGGTGAGCAAGTGATGCATATGGTTTTCTCTTCTCCTTCCACGCTTGGCTTAGTGAGTTTTTCTTGTAAGATGGACTTGTTATTGACCACCATTCAAGTGTTGGCCAACTTGGACAGTTTGTCCACTTTTTCATTTTCAATCATGGGAATGAGGATTAGTTCATGTTCTTCAAAAAACCTTTGTTTTCTCATTGTATCATGCTAATCTTGACACCTTGGTTTCATACATCCTTGTTATTTGCCTAACCACAAGTTAAGAGTCATTATGCACTTTAATCATTTTCACCCTTATTTCCATAGCTAGTTTTAAGCTGGTGATCAAAGCCTTATAATTGGACTCCTTATCTATTGCCTTAAACTTGAATTTCAAGAAATACTCCAAGGAAATCTAGTCTAATCCATCCAATATAATTCCTACCCTACTTTTCTCGTTGTTAGACAATTTATCGATGAACAACATCTTAACAAATGGTTCACCACTAGTTAAGATTGCTTAATATGGGTGGGTCATCTTAGCCACAAAATCTATGAGTGCTTAGGATTGTATAGCTTTTTGAGGCTCGTATTAACCTTGAATTTACTTACCTCAATGGACCAACTTACTAGGCATCCAGCAAGATCAGGCTTTTAAGGTCCTTGTCACAAAGTTTGATTGGCTCAGACGACTATATTATGGCTTTAAAAATAAGGCTTCAATCTTTTGGAAGAAATGAAGAAAGTGGATGCCATTTTCTCAATTTTTTAGTGCCTCAGTTCAACCACATGCAAGACTCCGCTAACCAAATAAATTTGTTGCTACCTACGCTTTTTTTCTCAAATTAGAACCGAACTGACAGCCTTATGGGTGGTAGCCAAGTTCAAGTAAAGTGTCTTGTTAGGGATCAACCATGTAAGTATCAATGGGTTTGCTAGGTAGGCCTTTAGATTAGTATATGCCTTCTTGCACTCATTGGTCTATGCAAAGGTCTTAAAGTTTTTTGGATTTTGAAGAATAAGAGGTATCAATCGCTCGATCTTGACATATACCGAATGAGCAAGGCAATCATTCCATTAAGCTATTGCACTTTTTGACATCTCTTAGACTCTGTAGTTCCAAAATTTCCCACTACTTGGTAGGGTTTGCTTCTATGCCTCGATGGATCGAAAACTTTCCTACAAATACCCCAAAGGCATACTTGTTTGACTATATCCTCATGTTGTTCCTTTTCAGCATAGCAGTCATTTTTTGTAAGTCTTCCAAATGGGAGATAAGCTCACCTAATTTGATAAGCATGTCATTTATGTACACCTCTAAGTTCCTACTAATTTGCTCAATAAACATCTTCTTCATCATTCTTTGGTATGTTGCTCATACATTCTTTAGACCAAAAGTCATCACCCTATAATAGTAAATGCCCTTATCTATGATAAAGTCTATCTTCTCTTTGTCCTATTCATCCATCGAGATATGATTATAGCCTTGGAAGATTTCTAAAAATCACAATAACTTTTGCCCTGAGGCTTAATCGACCAATTGGCCTAAGGATAGGAGAAGGAAGGAGTCCTTAGAGCACGCTTTGCTGAGGTCTCTAAAGTCCATGCATATCCTTCATAACCCATTCACCTTTTTTACTAGAACCATATTAGACAGTTAAGTGGTGTGGTGTACCTTTTTGATAAAACCTATTGTGAAGAATTTGGCAGTCCTTTCCTCGATTACTTATTGGCACCTGAAACCAAAATGCTACTTTTTCTATTAGACTAGCTTTATTTTTTGGTTAATTACGAACTTGTGGCATGTTATCCACTTATCCTAGCATGTCAGTCAATGTCCAAGAAGAGACTTCAATGTTTTCCTTGATCAGACTGACTAGGGCTTCTTTTATTTTAGTAAGTAACTTTGATCCAAAGTGGATTACTCACTAGTGATCAAGGCTGAAGATGCATACTTCCCATAACTCTTCCCCTGGCTTTGGATTCAACTTTTTCCAACTCTTATCCCTTAAGTCTAAGCTCTTTATAGTGATAGCCTTCCTACATTCCAATACCTCTATTTAGGCTTTTTGTCATTCACCCCATTCTGTGTGGCTTCAGTCCCCAAGCTATTAAAATAGCAATGATGAGCCATTTCCTAATCTACCTAGACTTGGCCAACTGCATTCTTGGTGGGGAACTCTATCAGTTAATGTGAGGTTAACACATAGCCTTCACTTTGCTAAGTTGATTCACCCTAAGATTGCGTCATAAGTAGAGTTTTCTCCCTTCACCACCAAAAAGTCAATGTCAATGTCTCTATAGCAATTTTCTTCGCCAATTGTCATTCTCAAGGTGATGGTTCCCTTTACGTCCACCACCTTCCTTGAAAAACCAATTAAAGCTCCCACATATAGAGTAAGTTACTAACGGAGCATCCTAAAGGCTTTAAATGCATGTACGTAGAGAATGTTAGCGAAACTACCCTGATCTACCAAAACTCTTTTAATAATCTAGTTGTGTATAATGGCGGTTATAACCATTAGGTCATCATCATATTTGATGATATCTTCATCCAAGAAAAAGATTAATAGGGAAGGCTCGTAGTTGCCTAGGCAAGCCTTTTTGTTGACATTCATTACTTTATGCATAGAATTCTTTATGGCATTTGTCGTGCTTCTTCCACCTATAAATCCACCAATTATAACTTTGACAACACCTGTTAGAGATGGTCACTCCTCATGGTTGTAAGGTTACTCTTTATCTGTGTTTGCTTTCCTCCAGTTGTCTCAATTTCCCCTTTTGTGCTCATTCCTCCAGTCACTTTGCAATCCTTCTTTGTCTGCTGCCTAGTTGTAACCACCTTTGTAAAGGTGGGCATCTAGTTCCCTATGCTTGATTAGGTCTTCAATTTCATCTTTTAAGGCAATGCACCTTTCTATTTCGTGACCATAATCTCTGTGAAAATGATAATACTTGGATTTATCCACTGAACCAAAATGCACCCCTTATCTGAGCCACTAAATAATTCATTCTATACTATTTGTATTTGACATAGTCCAAAACAAATTTGTCTAGGTGTCATGGGCTGATAGCTTTCTAGTCAAAATCATACAATGCCATGCTCGCCACTCTTAAAAGCATGTTAGCCTTCAACATACTTAAGCCACACTCGAATAGATATACAGGATATTGTAGAATATATATATATATAACATATCCAAAAGCAACATAAGCAAGTAAATCGAAGCAATTAAACAATTGAGTCTCAAGAATGCCTTACATAAGTAGCCTCTAATGTGCAACAGGCAAAAAGAGACAATCAAATAGGGAGATGAACAATTCCATTTTATTAATATATGTCTCATTATATATATATATATATATTAAAGTGTGTAAAGGAGGCTTTAAGCCAATACACTCTTCTAGACCCTTAGATTAAGTGCCAATGAGCCCTGAACAAGTACCTGACAAGGCCCCAATATGCCTTAAATGAGTGCTTAACAAGCTGTTGACACTTCCCCCCAAAGAGCATTTTGAGCCAAAGGTCATATGGCACAAGTAGACATACTTTTCATGAGTTGACATAAGACATTTTCTTATAGTTTCGAGGGGATAATTTGTGCCATCTTATATGGATGCCAAGCTAAAAATATAAGAAGCATGGCTATGTGCTTTTCAATATGCACTAGACAAGCGAACCCCGCAAACATTACAAAAATACCCCTTAAACAAGGAAAAATTGAAAAAATAGTACACAAGTCAAATTACTCCCAAATTTGAGCCATAAGGCTTTTATATAATGCTCGATTTTTTTCATAAAGTTTTGTGTCAAACGAGCACATTTGCCCCCTCAAATTATTCACAAGGCTGACTTGTAACACTAAGTTGTGATTACTCGATCATAATAACAAGTGGATCAAATGACCAGACCATGCATTGTGGATAGACCAAATCTCCATGAGATAAAGCACATGAATAAGAGCCATGGTCGAATGACTAATAAATATTAGGTCAGATGATCGAAGTTGCAAGCTTGGGCACCAAGCCCATTAAGAACGAGAAATCCTTTTAATGGCCTTATGCAAATTGGTATGCTAAGAAATGTGCACAAATGGTGAAACTACATCATCAACTGATAATTGGGAATCTTACTTATGCTAACTGTGCTTCAGGAACATATGGATGCTCTCTATTTACCTAAAAGCATGCCAATTGGCATGATCAATACCTATATAAAATATCATGTACCCCTCTTGCGAGATCATCTTCATTATTGATATTGAATTTTTGCTTTTAGAACTAACTTGAGCATTAAAGTGTGCTTTGCGAACCACTTTTGTTATGCACTACTGGCTTTGTTCTCTATGTAGGTCACTTCACCACCATGAACAATTCCCCTCTGTTGATTTGTTCTAGTTGAAGGATTTAATTTAGTGCCATCTATGGCCTTCCTAGTGACCCAAATGTTGTGATGCTCCTGTTCTTGCTCCACTCATATTCATCCTTTGGAAGAGTGTTGCCATTGTGAAAAGGCTCAAGGTGAGCATCATCGAGACCAGATGACAAAGAAGGCTCAAAAAATCACTACTAAGCTCAAGCATGACGCTTTGGCTAAACATGCTCGTCACCTATAGGGAGAATTGGAAGCTCTCCACACATAAGTCCAACCGACTCTTCTTCCATTGTCTCCCTAGGCCTATCTTCATTAAGAGTAAACTTGTCTTAGTCTCACTCCTATTTGCCTCTTTCCTTCACCCTTAGCTCACTTTACCTTACAAACCACATACATCACAAAAAATCACCAACTACATGAAATACCTACCTAGCTTGAGCAAGCCAAGAACCCAACCATTCCTCCCCCAATGAATGCCTTTACTAATCCAATACCAAACCATCAACTTTTCCAAGCACAAACTCTTTTAAACCATAAGCAACATATCTAGCCTCCATAAATCAATAATATAGCTCTCCTATACATGTTGACTTCTACCACCATTTGCAAAACCACACATATTGCACACATGAACCATATAATCCATCAAATCTAACCACCGACCTTACCCAAAGCTCTAAATAGGTTTCCTCTTACCACAAAGATAGCCACCCATTGTTGGCAGCAATAATGGTGATTCCACTACCTAGCCATTTCAAACCATCAACTCATAGCGATCCCTACGATGGAACGACAAGTCCATTAGAACACCTGGAAGGGTTTCAGACATCTATATTGTTATCTAGAGCCTTGTATGCCATTATGTGCCATGCCTTTTCTACCACTTTAAAGAAAGTTAGCTTGCAATGGTTCACGATGCTGCTAATATAGTTGGTCAATAACTTTTGACAATTAGTTACAACATTTTTTATTAACTTTGCAACTAGTAAAGTACCTAAAAAGATATCAATGGCCTTGGTGAATTTCCAATAAGGATGATACAAGGTGTTGAAAGAGTACCTCACTCGTTTCAACACTTTAACTCTGGAAATTAAAAACCTCAATGATGGTATAGCAGTGCATCAGATTAGTTTTGGTCTCTAATTGTGGAATTTCTCCCAATCCCTTTCAAAACGGCTAGCTTTGTCCCTTGCAGAACTTCTAGCTTGGTTGAAAAGTTACATAAATGCTGAGGATGTTAAGCTCACTTAAAGGCAAGTTAAGTACACTCAAGCAAAAAGTACTCAACCCAAGGATATGGGAAAATGAGTTCCTAATCTATAATGGTCATAGAAGGAAAAACAAGGATAAAGTATTATGAGCTTATTTGTTTCACAGAAAAAGATTTTAGTGATATCAATCAAGACCTCAACAATCTAATGATAATCTCAACATTAGTCAACAACTTGATAGTCAAATAGATACTTGTCAATCGAGGAAGTTATAATGACATTTTAAATATGACTAATGCTTTTAACATTCCAAATAGCATGTACAAACCTTATACAATTATTCTTATTGGTTTTACAGAAGGGTAGGTCAAAGTGGAAGGAACAGTTACCCTAATGATAACCATGGGCATTCCACCATTAAATAGAAAACCTTAATGTAAATTTCTCAATTCTAACTGAGGGTCCTAAAAGTATATATCTTGCCTTATTTACTATTGTAAAAATACCTTTTTTACTTTTGAGATTGGATTCTTGTATCACAAGATTTTTCAATAAAATTCTATTGGAAGATTAAGAAAATATTAAAGTCACTGATAGAATTAGGAATTCAATTATTAATTCATTAAATCAAATTCATTTTAACAATTAATAGAATTGCAATTAATTCATGAATGCAATAGATCGGAATTAAATCAAAGTTGAAGTAATGCAACAGAAAATCAAAATAGTAGAATGATAAGTCAAGAACACCAAAATTTAAAATGGTTCAACTTTATCTGAAATCGCAGATGAAGTCTACACTCACTAGATCAATCCTTAACCAGATTATATCTTTTGTTAACTACAACAAGATTTTAACTGGGCTCTTGAACAGCTAGTTTACAACAAGATTTATACTAGGCTCTTGTAAAACTTATAGATACAATAACACTATACCTTCAGCGTAATTGTAATCAACCTTATAACTAATAGAAGATGCAAGGGAAGATCAACCTTTTCCTTATATCTCCAATTTCTGATCAACCTCAGAAACCTAAAAACAACTAAAAATTGGGTAAAAGAAAACAATACCAATAATTGTGTAATCTTCATAGAATTTGATCCAAGCTATTAATCAAATGTGATTTTGAAAGGTAGAGTTAGATCAGATGAAGCACAAGAATTCACTCTATTTTTCGTGCTCAAAGTAATAGAAAACTAATATGAAGTTCTATGCTAAAATGAGAGTAAGAAGATATTTATAATTGCTAGAATTGACATTTGAAAAATAACTAATTTTCAGTCCTTAAATTGATTTGTGAATCGATTCATAGCAGTTACAACTAACTAATCTATTTGTGAATTGATTTACTTTATGAATATCATAAAGAAGTTCTGTTGAGTGTGAGTTTTAAAAATTGAATTCGTTTCTCAAATTACGCAAGTGCACGCAGTCAATTGTGTAATATAGAGTGAGCGAGTATCGTCTCCACAAGGATTGAATTTCACGCAACTTTAATGTAAAACTTCAATGAAACAATCAATGATTTGTTTGTTGCTATCTAAGATGACTAACAATTAAAAATGATAAGCT
>JANHAO010025224.1:0-11414 GCA_026873985.1 Saraca asoca
AGTTTAATTCTCTCTTGTATTTCTTTAATTGAAACCTCTACACAAAGGGAAATTTGGGAGAGGGGTTCGGCCACTGTGAGGGTTTCTGAAGAAATTTTTTTTGAAATTTCCCCTCCTTGGCTGAGCCCGTTCTAACACTTACTTCACGGTCGGCCAATAAAATCCCTGTTGAAGGGCCTTTTATGCCAAAGACAGGCCCCAGCATGGTTTTCACAATATCCTGCATGAATCTCCTCCAAGACGGCATTACAGTCTTTGCCATCTATACATCTCAGAAGTGGGGTTATGAACCCTCTCTTATAAAGTATGTCATCACAAATGTAGTATCTGGCTGCTCGAGCTCGCAAATGTCATGCCTTGAGTCTATCTTCTGATAACTTTTCATTCTGCAAATAGTTAAGGATTGGATTCATCCATGAGCTGGGTGCTTTGGTGATCACCATGACAACATTTTGATGCTCAATACTCGAGGATGGAAAGAGCTCCATTAGGATCGCTCCTACGAGTGTAGGATCATCATGGTAGACAAATGGGCCAAAGCATCAACGTGTGCATTCTAAGCCTGCGAGATCTGAGTGATCACAAATTGTTGGAAGGAGCCTAACAACTCTTGGACTTTCTAGAGATATCTCATCATTTTTTGCCCTCGGGCTTGGTATTCACCCTTTATTTGATAAATGATAAGTTGTGAGTTGCTGAAAATCTTTAATTTCTCGGTATGCACCTCCTTGGCCAATCATAAACCTACCAATAAAGCCTCGTATTTAGCTTCATTATTTGTGGCTTGAAAGCCAAATCTTAAGACACTGAAGGCCTTGTGACCTTCTGGACTGATAAGAAGCATTCTTGCTCTGGCTTTTTGGTCACTGGATGACCCATTAATGAATAATTCTCACCATGGGGCCCTGAAAACCTCTACCTCCTCTTGCAAGGGCCCTATGAAGTCGATGATGAAATTAGCTAGTGCTTGCCCCCTGATAACTGTTCTGGGCTTATATTCAATTTCAAATTGAGTGAGTTCTATTGCCCATTTGAGCAATCATCTTGAAGCGTCTATCTTTTATAGAACTTGTCTTAGTGGGTATTGCATGAGGACCCTGATATTATGGGCTTAGAAATAAGGTCACAGCTTTCTTGAGGCGATGACCAGGCAGTAGACAAGCTTCTCCATTAGTGAGTACCTTGTTTCTACATCCATCAGTCTTTTGCTTATATAATAGATGGGGAGTTGAATTCCTCCTTCTTCTCGTGTTAATGCCATGCTCAAGGTATGCTGGGATACTCTTAAGTACACGGTTAATCTTTCACCCTCTTTTGATTTGGAAAGGAGAGGTGTTTGCCCAAGATACATTTTGAGTTCCTAGAATGTGACCTCGCATTCTGGGGTCCATTCGAACCTCTTCACACTATTGAGGACATTAAAGAAGGGAACCCACTTATTCATTACTTTCAAAATAAATCTATTGAGTGCAACAATCTGACTATTCAAGCTCTAAACACCTTTCGGACCGGTGGGAGAGTGCATATGGAGTAGCGCCCTGATTTTTTCTAGGTTTGCTTTGATCCCTTTATTATCAACTATGAAGCTGAGGAACTTACCTGAGGCTAGCCTGAATGCACACTTGTGCAGATTCAGCTTCATCTGGTACCTTTTTAAGGTCTGGAACATCTCGTCAAGGTCACGGACATGATTAACGAGCTGTCTAGATTTTAGCAACATATCATCAACATATACCTCCATGGTCTTACCAGTTTGTTCTTGAAACATCATGTTCACTAATCATTGATAGGTTGCCCCCACATTCTTAAGCCCCAAGGGCATCACTTTGTAATAGTACAGCCCGCAATCAGTGATGAATGATGCTCTTCATCCCGTGCGATCATTGGAATTTTATTGTATCCTGAGTAGGCTCCATAAAGCTAAGAAGTTCATGCCCTACTATTGCATCCACAAACTGGTCTATTCTTAGCAAGGGGAAACTGTCTTTGAGGCATGCTTTATTAAGGTCTGTGAAGTCAATACACGTTCTCCATTTCCCATTTTTCATCTTAACAAGGGTGGGGTTGGCCATCCAAGTGGGGTATCGTGCTTCTTGGATGAAATTATTTGCTAAGAGCTTATCCACCTCTTCCTTAAACACCGCGTAATGTTTGACAATCATTGGTCTTCTCTTCTAGCAAACTGGCTTGGCTTGGAGGTCGATGTTCAGCCTATGTGACATTATACTCAGATCGATGCCCATCATATCTTTATGGTTCTAGGCGAAAACGTCCACATTTGCCCTGAGAAAATTTGTCAATCATGCTTTCATAGCAGGTGGTAAGCATCTTGTAACTTGAGGCATCTCTCCTCATCCGCCTTGCTTACTTGCATATCTTCCAGCTCCTGAACTGGTCTAGTGGCTTGCTCAGCATCCACCTCTCTAGGGTCGAGGTCGTAGCTCACCCTTTTTTTGCTTATTACTCTGGGCTCTCCCTTGGACACCATATTTATCTTCTTCCTTTGAACCCTGAGTTTGACTGCATCTTTATAGCAACACTGGGTGACTTACTGCTTCCTGCATATGCATCCAACTCCATTTGGGGTCGGGAATTTGATGGTCAGTGTCTTGGTTGACATTACCATGTCAAAATCGTTCATGGCAAGTCTTCCTAGCACCACAATGTAAGCTAAGGGACAGTCTATAATTAGAAAGTCTGTCATGATGGTTGCTTGCTTGTCGCGGTCCCCTAAAGTAAGTGGGAGTTTGATTCGTCCCATCGGGAGTATTCGATCTCTTGTAAAACCATAAAGGCACTTGGGTGATGGGTCCAGCTTACTTGTGTTTATGCCCATCTAGTTGAAGCACCCCTTGTACATCACGTTTATGGAACTCCCAGTGTCTACCATTATTCTCCTAACCTTGGCATTGCTAATTTTTGCTCGAATGATGATTGCATTGTTATGAGGGTAGTGGACCCCTTATGCATCCTTTTCCTTGAAGGAAATGCTATCTGAGGCTATCCTAGCCTTTTTGGTAAGTCTTTTACTCTCCACATGACTTGTTAGAAGGACTCGTCCCACTGCCTACATGTAGCGATCACGTAATCAGTTTGAGGTGCCTGCAATATGTGGCCCACCATGTATGGTGAAGATGGTCCTCATGGAGGGCGCTTCCTCATGCTCAGGTGTTTGATAGCGTTGTGACATAGGTTGCTAGGGACGTAAGGGTCATTGCCCCAGGGATCTCACCACATAATCTCTCAGGCGGCCTCTTTTGATGAGGTCTTCGATGGCTTCTTTTAACACCCAGGAGTCAGACGTGTTGTGTCCAACCTCGCTATAGTAGGCACAAAATTTATTATGGTTCCTCTTTTCAATTAGGGTTTTCATTGGCTTGTGTCTATCGAAGTCTTCGTTGTCTCTCTTGGTCGTGTAGATCCTGTCTGGGGCATTCGACAAGATAGTGTAGGTATCGTAGTGATGCTGAGGTAGAAACCGTTCGCTTCGGGCCTTCTTCATGTTTTAGCCTCTAGAGCCCCCTTTTTGGCCTTCCTTGCTACTCTTACCTCCATTTCTTTTCCTACCTCGACTGGAGGTACCTACTTCCTCTTTCTTATTCAGTTTCTTTAGGCCGAAGGTTTCTTCCCACTAAATCTCCTTGGTGGCTCACTCTTAAAATTCACCCAGGCTCTTAATAGGAGACTTGTATATGTCCTTGTATAACTTTGCATCTTTTCAGAGTCTAGTTGAAATTGCTGTGAGGATACTCTCATCAGATAAATTGTCCATATTACTAACTTCTTGTCGGAATCTGGTGATGTAGCCCTTGAGCGTGTCATCCTTTCGTTGGAAGACTGTGGCTAAGTGACAAGAGGGGGCAAGCTGCCTCTTCAATGCCTTGTTCTGATTGAGGAACTTAGTTTAGCATTCCTGCTAGCTCCTGATGCTGTGAGCTGGAATGCTTCTGAACTACACTTGTGGCATTTCTCCGAGTATAGCTAGGAAGACTCAGCACTTCATGAGTGGATTAGATGTCTGCAAGTCCATCTATATGTTAAAAGCGCCTAGGTGGCTATAAGGATCATTGTCCCCATTGTAGAGGGGAATGTTCAGAATCTTAAACCTATGGAAAAGGGGTTCCGTCTTAATCTGGCAAAAGAGCAGAGTTCTTTCCTTGTAGAACTCACGGTTCCCTTGGGACGTAGAGTTCTTCTCCAACTGTTCTATTCTCTGAAGCAGTTCTTCGACCATCAGGCCTCGAGATTTAGATCAGTGACTGGAGGTCTTTCAACTCCTTTCTTCTCGCTTACTACGAGAATGTCAATCAGAAGTTCTATGCTTCTTGTTGTGCTCACGGCTGGAGGAGTCACGATTTGTCTCTCGCTCACTATTAGTTGTGTGTGAGCTCTCGCTTTGGCGCAGGCTTTCCCCTTGTTGATCATCTTCCTTGTCCTCCCAAACTTGGTAGACTTCAGACCTTTGCTGCGACTTGGATGAGCAAAGTGAGCCAGTTTAGTGACGCTTAATCCTGTCATGTTCTTCATGATGAGTCCCTGGTTGGTGACGTCCCCTCTCGGGTGCGACCACTTCACCCTACCTTCATGCACTTTGGGCATGTGCTTAAGCTAACGCTTAGACCATGTCAGCCAATTCTTTCATAGTATTCTCCAGTGCTTCTTGGTGTCGGTCAAGTGCCTCTTGGCGTTGTTGCCTAGTTTGAATCTCATCAGTTTCATAGGCTATGAGTTGGTGTGGGACAAAGGAAACTATGTTGATGTTGGCACCCATCGTAGGAGCAACTGTGTTCCGCTATTGCATTTTTCCTTTGAGTTGGCCAGTGGAAACTTTTGCATTCCTAGTAGCTTTTCCTCTTGCCATTGTGTCTAAAACAGCTTATCAGAGACTGAAAATGAAGAATGTGTAGTGGGGGCCCTTCCTCTAGCACCAAAATGTTGACACCAAAATTCATTCAAATAGTTGAGTTCAGTATTACCCTTGACTGCAAGCTAAATATGACAAAAAATAGTAAAAGAAGATGATAGGAGAGAAGAAGAAACAATAACACCAGAAATTTATCGTGGTTCAGCTAAAGCCAATTTGGCCCCTACATCCACATTGATCTTTGATTATGCATTGGAGAGATTATTTTTACAAACTATGAATATAGTAGTAGAAATTTCTCATGGTGAACAATGCTCTCTCCTCTATACCGATAGAGTTTCTACATGTGTAAGCTTCTTCTCCTTTATATGATGGTTTCCCCTTCCTATTTATAAAAAGGGGAGGGTTATAAGTGTAATTTCATGAATAACAAAATGATTATCCCCACTGCTCCAGGCATTCAATACTTGGCATTGGATAATTAATGCTAGATAAATCATTGTCAGACTTCCGGAGAGCTGATGTGTAAGTTTTGAGGCTGAGTTGTCAGTTGAAAACGTGTACTTTGGATTGCTGACTAGGATCCATACAAATATTCATTTCTGGTGGGCGAGCTGAAGGTTGAACAAGCTGGAGGTTCTGGCCAACTTCGCTACCCTCGTCTAGCCATCCTCTTGAGGGTAGTAGGCTTTTCACTGCGGGGTTGAAAACCTTTCCAGTGAGCTGTGCCCTCTGCTCGTGACATTGTGAAATGTCTTTGTCTTGCACTTGACAATTCGTGGTCCTCACTCAACGATCTCGATCTCTAACTTGGGCCTTCGTCTTATTAGCTGTGCCTTTTATTGGACCTTAGTTAGCCTAAAATATGCTTCTGAAAAATGCCCATAACAAAAATTAACATAAATAAAAATATGATGTACAATAGCATAAGGGTAAACATCAAGGATACTATTGTAGAAAATGCATTCATCATGATATAAATATGAGGGAAAACCATTAAATTTTCTAAAATTTCATTATACTCAACATGGTAAAACATGTAGATGGAATTCGCCAAAGAATAAATTACAAAAGGTAACCATTAGAATGTAAGCATATTCATTGTCACAAGCCAAACAACATGTCTGCCGAATGCTCATGAACATATATACATCCCTGCATTTCCTTCCTTATCCACTTGTACTCGGGTGATTCATATTCTCAGGTGCACTTGAGTACATATCCCTACATTCCTTTCCTTATCCACTCCTATCTGAGTGATTCACATATTCTAAGGGTTACTAATAATTTTCTTTTTAATGGATCCAGTATCACAATCAATATTCAAAATATATCACGTAGCATGAAAATACTTATTTGGGTAAGCAACACAAAAGAAATATACATGAATCAGTTAAAGCATTTTCATATCCATACATCACATACAAAAATGGCATTGTCATTTCCAATAATACAAACTAATATGACAATGCATAATTTTATCACGACAAACCATTTCGTAAATGCCAATGACATGTAAATATGCTTTCGAAATCACTTTGATATATATATATATATATGGAAATCTCATTATTTAAATGGATTAATAATATTTCATATAATAAAATTATTTTATATATATACACATGGGATCATTAAGTGAAGAAGATTATTTACTCACCTTAAAAAAATCCTTAAGAAGTTAAATCAACTAAAGCTCTCAAAATTGAGCGTTAATATGCTTAATCTTTTGATAGAAACTCTACTGAAGTAAAACAACAAGAATATTTCAAATTTCTCACAGCTAGCATAGTAAGGGTTTCAAAGAAAATTTCTTGCAAACTAGCTATAGGGTTACTATACCCACCACCCTTCAAAGTGTCGGTGGAGAGCTCGGTTAGAGCTGGATCATCATCGACGAGCCAAAGGAAGCCACTGGCCGAACTAGCTGAAGAAAGAGGAGGAATATTGTTATGAGTTGAATCGAATAGCAGAGATGCCGAAGAAAAGAAGAAGGAGATGGCTGGTGATGGCTAAAGTTTTGTCGGGTTGAAGAAGGAAGCGGCCACTAGAGATTCGGCTACAGTAGCCCAAAGCTTCAGCTTGGACAACAGGATGCTGGAGAGAAGAAGAACGCCGGAGAAAGCATATGCTAACCGGTCAGAAATTTTTCTTGACAGCGATGGCGTCGAATAAAGAAGAAACTCACCGGACAAGATGAAGAACGATGAAGTAGAAAGAGGAAGGCTTTCGGGAAGCTTCTAGCATCGCAAGGAAGAGGAGAACCGACTGGAGAAAAATTTATACTAAAATAGAAATGAGGCAAATTATAGTTTGACCCTAAAATTTTCTACCAACTTCAAATAGGTTCTCTTAAAAATTAAGAAATTACGTTATGGCCCCAACAAAAATTCTGACTTTTTATTTCGGTCCCTCATTATTTTTTTATTCTATTTTTATTTTTATTTTTTTTAGTATTACATTTACTTTTTTATAAAATGGAGCAATACCATCACATAAATAAGAATATCATAATAGTTTAATTATATCAAATTATTTTTAAAATATTTAAAATTATTATAAAATTATAAAGGGATAAACTTTTTTTAACATAGAATGAATGCTTAGTTTATTTTATAATATAAATTCATTTAACATCTGAGTATATCTCCAAATGAGTGTATGTCTAAAAGCAAAATTCAATTCCATTATCCACCTCTTAATATCCAAATCAATTGTCTATCACTTGATATGACACTGAAATAGACATACTAAAATCGAAGATTAAAAATTACCTAAAATTGGGATCAAAATCCTCCTGAATTTTTTTATGAGTAAGTGACATTAATTTTTAAATGAGAAAGACAACTTTTACATTGGTGCCTATTGTTTAATAATTAAATTAGACAAATAAATTATGTTTTTCTATCTTTTAAATTTTAACTAATTAGAGTACGTTTGGATGAGGTCTATGGGGTAATGCAATTTTTAAGATCATTTAAAATACCATGATCTAAAATGTTTTCTTTATATAATGAGAAAAAGAATTTTATTTTTTTTTAATATTTTAAAAAGTCATTTTAATCATACAAATTATGCTAGGGTTACTTATTGATTCATCATTACTTCTCAACATGAAAATTACTCCAACTTGGTTTGTCATCACTCATCTTATTCACACTATCACTTCCATTACTACTCGCTTCTCATCACTATTCCTCATGTTAATGCATCATTACTTCTCAACATGAAAATTACTCTTCCTTTAGAGAAGAAATCTGAAGATACATGGGAAGACAACTGTTGATCATTGTGTTACTGTTGACCATGAAAAATATTTGTTAAGAAATTTATATTTGGTTTAAATGAATATAAAAGAAAATTGATTTTAAACAATTTTACAGTTTGATGTATCTAGATGTTTTTTGAAAATGAATTTCATATAACGGAAAATCCTAAAGAAATCACTTTCTAACGTATGGTTACTTTTTACTCAGCTTACATATTGCTTCTTCCTTCCAATACCGTCATAGTGTGGAGGCTTTATTTGAATTTCATCGAAAGCATTTCCATTCAATAGAAAATAGATGCCCTACCATCTTTGCAATTTAATTATCTAACAAATTTTCAATTGTGGTTTAACTTATACACTATATAAAAGTATATTATTATCAATAATTATGATTATCGGTAAAATTAAATGACTGTCAAAAATAAAATTGCTTACAATTGCTTGATCGTCTATGAGTATTGAAACAAATGGTGTAATAAAAAACATATATCACATCCAATGACTGTCGATGATAACGTGTGCTAATTATTGACATTTGTGCTCGACATTATTAGTGTAAATGCTTGCACACACTCTGGCGGTCTTTGGCTGTTACAATTTGTCACAAGTTAGGTGTAATATTGTGTAGCCGTGGATTAAATGCTCATACTCTAAAGTATAAAGAGTTTGATATTTTTTTATCTTATTCTCTTGTTGAGAAATTTAATAAAATTATTATAATTTTTGGACTATATTAAAACAATTTCAAAAAACTTGGAGAAATTTTTTTATATTCTAAAAATTTTGAGTGGGATGAAACCACCCTTACATTACCATTGCAATGAGGCCATAGGAATTTGAAAAACTAGCCCCAAGGTAAACGAATGTAATTATGTCAAGTAGGATTATCTGCAGCATTATAATCCACTTCTAATATCTTAAAATAATCTTGGACAGCACAATGCATAATTTTATCATTTAAGCATATATTAAAATCAGGGACAAAGGGTGGTTCAACTAAGGCCACTAGAAATTTGGAGAAGTTATCTCTTCTGTCACTATAATACTATATATTATTTTGTTCTTCATAAAATGTATAAGAGATATGAAAATCCTTTGCTTATATATAAATAATGAAGCAAATGAAATTTTTTTATAAAAAATATTTTTTTACAAAATAAACAAACATTAAAATGCATCAAGTCTCTATTTAATTTATATAAAACAATTTCCCCTGCTACTACAAGAAAATGTAAATTTTTTATGCCCAAAACCATTGGAAATTTGTCAGAAATTGTTGATTTTCAATGTCTTTCTGATGGATAACAAACGTCGGAAAAAGGCTAGCTAGAAAATTTTTTTTATGTCTATAAAACAAAAGTTTTCAACATTTTTTCTGATGCTCTTACATGTCAAAAATATGTGATGCGGCAATGCTATGATGCATTTTTAATGTCCACATCTGTCGAAAAAAATGATAACATGACATACATATCTATTAATTTCTACATTTAACGACGTAGAAAATAATAATATGACATTATATATCATCGTTTCTAATATCTACACATATGTTAGAAAGGTGTTAGAAATGATGGTGTGTAAAGTCACATCATTATTTTCAACATTGGTAAATGTCGAAAAGGTCACAAATGATGATGTGTAATGCCATATTATTATTTCTGAAGTTAGTTAACGTTGGATAGAACGTTGGAAATGATGACATGTAATGCCATATTATTATTTTTTATGTCAGTTCACATCAGATAAAATGTTGAAAATGATGACGTGTAATGCCATATCATTATTTCTGACATCCTTTAACGTCATAAAAAATGTCAAAAACATCTCTATTTGTTAGAAAGAATGTTAGAAACTATTACATAATTAAAAAAAAATATTTGGGTAAGAGACCTCTACAGATACACCTAATAACAATAATAGCAACAATATTTCATTTGTAAAAAATCCACAATAAAAATAACCAAATTATTATATTCAACATTTAAAAAGTTTCAAATATTCTTCATGTCACAATGACTCAATAAAAATGCACTAAATCTTCCTCATCCTTTTTTTCTTCCTCCTCCCCTTCCTCCTCAACAACATTTTCATTTGTCGAGATGTGAGGTTTGTAGCTGAGTCTATGATAGAGCTCCAAGATAATATGACCATACACCTAGATGCAACAATTGCATCCAAGAATATGGTGAAATTGGCTATTGTCCTGAAGAAGGATGCATCCATGGATAATAATATAGAGGAGGCATATGGGAAGGTGGAGGCAACATTTGGGATGGTGGAGGTGGCATCTAGGAAGGTGGGGGAGGCATCTGGGATGGTAGATAAGGCATTGGAGGTGGCATCCATGGTGCATAAGGCATAGGAGACTGCTGCATAGGTGAGGCTTGGCGAACTTCAAAATGTTGTATTAAGTAATTCACACTTTCTTACAAAGCATCCATCTTTTTTTTTTTCCATTTGAATTTATTTTTGTGAAGAAGAAGAGCCTCTAGTGTGATGCATTGCCAACCACATCGTGTGTGCCTATGATCCTATCCCATAAACTTGACCTTTTTTTTTCTTCTACAACTTGCTTCCACAATTGAGGATCAGATGGTATAGAGATTGTAGTGTCTAGATCACCACTACTCCCTTCTATTGATACTTGAGTGGATAACAATCTTTCCTTTGCTTTATTAAAATAATCCTAAAAAGGAAAATGAAATATGAAAAAAAAAGCCAAAGAACTTACATAAGCTAAAAGCAAAGTGGAATTGTTTAAACCTAGCTAAGTAAACAACTTACATATTTTTGCCCCCACATTCTTCTTCTTATCCTTGTGTAGTTTTAGAAACATGTCAGGAAATTGGGCCTTCATTCTAGTTTGTTTTTCCTATTTTGCATATATTTAGTATTGTAAACAACTTGAACACTTATATACAATCAAATCAAAGTACATATATAAAGTTTTACTTACATATCAGAGAGTATGTTCCATGATCGATATAAAACCTCTACAATGAAAAGATGCACCTTAGATCTACAACTCGATTCTTCTTACTCTACTCCTGTAGCATTTTAAAATCTGTATTGTTCCAGTGAGCTAGCAAATTATCTTAGATAGAATCATTAATTGAATTAGATTTTTTTTTCTTTTTTCAAGCCTCATAGAATGCGCATGACAACATTCTTGACCTTTGATGGTTAAAAGGTGATGTGCTGTAAAGTTACTGCACGTTTTAAAAATAACCGCAAGCGCACGGCGTAGTTGTAACACAGAACCGGCGAATACGGGTC
>JANHAO010025225.1:0-11412 GCA_026873985.1 Saraca asoca
CATTTCTACAAATGCTGTCAACTTAACGCTGGTAATGTAAAAAATAAATTTTTTGCCAGCGTTTGCCACAAACGCTGGTAAAACCTAAAAATTTTGTAGTGGTTATTTTATTTTTATAATTTGACTGCCGTGGGGGAATTTCTTGAACTAATCATTTTGTCACTTAATTAGGGACCCCACCTACCCAGTGAATCCTAGGAATCCCTTTTGCCTAATAAACTTGGCTATTAACTAGTCCATACTAAATTAGTCTTAAATATATCCATTGACCTCCCAAATCCCATAAATACGTTCTATCAGCTTTTGTCAAATTCTGAACTTCCTCTCCTATCCCCTATCATCTCATTTAAATCCAAGGATCATTCAAAAAAATTGCTAGCCAACCCATTAGACTGTCATTAGAGCTTTAAACAACATATGGACAAACCCTCAGCTGTCAAATGACTTGAAGATCTTATGTGACTGGAGACCACTTGAAACTTAGATCCTCACCCTTAATAGTTAGACCACTTGAACTCGAAGCCTCACTATTAGCTCAAAATAACCTCAAAACTTTCATCCTCAATTGATAAGTAATCTCATTTTCACACAATCTCTCTCTTTCTTTCTCTCTCTTCCCCATGAAAAGGATTCCACTTTCTTGTTTCCTTTTGTCTTACTTAGCAACTCTTATCTAGAGTGCTTACTCTTTAGCTCAGTCTACCATCTTTAGTAAAAACTCCATATTTTCCATACTTATATCTTCATCCTCTAAGAATCCTGTCACGCAATTAAATTATTTAGGTTCCTTAATTTTAAAGATAGACATAGATGTAAGACTAATTAGCGTATAATCACATTTAGCCTATTCTAAATTTTGGTCGCTTTGGATCATTGATCAATGATTAAATATAATGGATATCATCATGTACCTACATGGTGCATTGTATAATCCCATTTAGCATCTTCTAAATTTTGGTCGCTTTGGATCATTGATCAATGATTAAATATAATAGATATCATCATCTACGTCTGTGGTGCATTAAAATTTCATTAAAAAAACCACCATTGTCAAAAATATTATGCTTATGATAATGGAATTAGAAAGACTAAACAAACTATTCTAGATTATTTAATTGTTTAAATTTCTTATCCCCAAGCTTAATGGAAAATTAACTAATGTTTCTCATGAATGTTGGAGAAGAAGCCTTATAGCTCACTATCTCTGAGGTTATTTTTCGAGAGAAAAGAAGAGAATAACAGACAAATAAAGCTGAATTTTATTGAACTATATCCTTTGTCATGCAAAGGAGTTTTATTTGGCTTTTTATATAGAGTAACTATCACTATCCAACCCAACTAAAACTAATTGCATTTTTATCCAAGTCAAACTAACTTTGAATTATATAACAAAAACACCCTTTAATTCAAAGAATCTAAGGATTGCATTTCTAACATGCGCTTTCAATGGCTTTGTTAGAAGGTCTCTAATTTGATCATCCACATTGTAGTACTCAATGTTGATTCTCCTTTTATTCACCTGATCCCTTTTAAAATGACATATGGTATTAATGCTTACTTATTCCATGTGCCACTAAATTTCTAGTTAAACTAATGGCAGAATTATTGTCTACTTCTAGGCTCAATGGATTATCACACTTCATATGTATCAATTCAAATAAGTTTTGCAGCCAAACTACTTGACATGTTGTTGAGGATGTTTCCACATACTTTGCCTAACAAAACATGCATCAAATAAGCCATATAGCATAATAAATTTGCACAACACCCAAAATATCATATCTCATCCCTTTTAAGCACCATCAAAAAGCAATCAATAAGAAAAACCAAATTGATATAAACCAAAGTAATCCAAAATAATCCAACAAAGTAACAAAAGTAACTAAAGTAAATCAAATGCTAGTAGAAGCAATGTCGAAGTAAAGTGGGGAGAAATGGGGTTAAGGGAAACAACATATATCAATAAGTAAATAGAAAATCAAAGTTACTAATCTCCACGAGGCATCACAAACTCATTCATTTCATTGATTTGGGTAGCCATGTTGTTCAAACAATCATGGAGTTACTTGACTTTCAAGATTCATGTTGGCTTAGAAAATGGAGATGCTATCTCATGTAGTGTTCAAGTGGTTAGAAAATTGCCTATGTTCCTCATGAATTCCTTCAAAATTCTTTAGCACTATGTCCTGGAAATGATTTTCCTAAATTTGGATCTACTTGATGAGATTAGGAGTTTCTTATTGAATTGTATTGCTCTCACCAGAAAAACTTGAACTACAAATTGTACTAGTACCAGAAAGCCCAGAAATCGATTTTTTCCACCTTTCATTTAGATAATCTAAGCCCATTTGATGAAGATGCCTTTCAATTATGGTTATAGTGTTGTTTATTAGCTAAATCTCCTTTTCAAGCCTCATTGGAAGATGAAAGCACTTGAAGATATTGGTGAAGATCATTCCATAGGGCAGAAAGTTGGTGTCCATCTTGGTGTGAAAGTAGCCTATATTAATGAGGATAAGGAATGGAATATTGATGATAACACCTCTGTGAATTGCCCACATGAGAAATAATTCATCATACATAATTTGTGTGTAATTTGTACACATGGGCAAGATGATTTTAGCAGTAGTGTAGAGAAGTAGATAATCTTCTATAGAAAACCTAGTAACTAGCAATTTTTCACCTTGGTAAGCAAGAGCAACATGGGGAAACAAGAGCTTCAAGGCTTCATCTTTGGTGTATCCATCCATTTCTCTATTTGTTATCCAAATCCCTTCACCATTCATGTCAAATAGCTCACATAACACTTTGACATCAAGATAAATAGTCTTTTGCATGACGTTGATAGATAATTAGCCTTGTCCAACTCCTAGATTAGCATAAAAAAAAATTCTAACAAGCCTAGGGTAGCATGAAGCACTAAATTCAACATGCTTTTCAAGCCTATATTTGTCTAAAATACTAGGCAATTCCAAGTGGCTATTACAATTCCCAACATTTCAATGGATTAACTTTCTTAACCTTAAAATTCAAGTAGCTATCATAAGATTCTTGGTTGGGAAAGAATTTTTCCTCCTTCGTAGGTGCATTTGATTGGCTTACTTGCTTGTTGCCAACCATCTTCCACTTCTCATGCCAAAGTCGTTCGTCATTATGCTTCTTAAAGAATAAGATAAAGAATTGGGGATTTTTGGGGGTTTATGGATTTTGGAGAGAAAGAGGGAAATTGAATTGGTGAAATTAAGTGAAATGAGGTTTGGGTTATGAGTTTTGATGAGAGACTTGAAGAATTTAAGGGATTGGAGATTGTAGATTAGGGTATGGGAAACAAAGGAGAGGGTTAGGGCAAGAAAATATATGAGAATGAGCTTGAAAATTTTGGATTAAACTTTTAAATACTTGGAGGAATCGATTCCTAAATCAATTCATGAAGCAACAATTCCTCAGGATTTAATTCCTTAATCAATTCCCCAAATCTAGAAGACCAGATCAAAATGTGAGAATTGATTCTCAAATTAATTTAGCCCATTTTAAAGCTACCCAAAACTCTTTCAAAATGTAGGAATTGATTCTAATCCATTCAAACTAAATAAATTGATTCACCTTGCTCCAACTTCAAAGTTTTCAATTTTTCTAGGATTTTTCTACTTCCAAACCATGAATCTTCAATTCAAACACCTTAAAATCATCTTAAATAACATGAAAAAATCCACTTTAATCAATATGGCACTTGTAAAACAAAATGGGGTGACTTTCTGATGCCAAAGTTAGTAATTAATTAAATGAAAAATAATTAAATGAATTCAAAATAATTTAAATAAATTTAAAGCAATTACTAATAATTACTCAAAAACCAAAACAAATAAAAATAATTTTTTCAATTCAACTAAGTTAATTTTCTAAGGGATTTAACATGTGTCCTACCCTCTTTTTATAAATGTAAAATGATCAATATTAAGAGATTCTATAAATATATCCATAAGTTAAAAATTAGTTTGAACAAATTCAAAGGCATGTCTCCCCTTTGAACATGAAATTGAATGAAATGATGCCTAATTTCTATATGTTTGGCTTGACAGTGCATGATAGGATTTTTAGTAAGATTAATGGCACTAGTATTATCACATTTGATAGGAATGTGATCAAAATTTAAACCAAAGTTTGATAATTGTTGTCTTATTAAAGGATTTGAGTGCAACAACTATCAAGGGCCATATACTATGTTTCTATGATGGATAAAGCCACATTGTTTTACTTTTTTACTATGCCATGAGAATAAAGAATGACCAAGAAATTAACATATTCTACTAGTGCTTTTTCATCTATTCTTCTACCCACAACGTTGGCATCGAAATAATCTTTTAAAGAACTAAAGCTTACTCTAGGATACCACAACCTAATGTGTGGTGTGCTTATAAGGTATCTGAAGATTCTTTTAATAGCAATCAAGTGATATTCTTTCAAATTAGCTTGAAACTGTGCATACATACACACACTAAATATGATATCAGGCCTACTTGTAGTAAGATAGAGTACGAAACCTATCATTCCTCCATACATAGTAATGTCCACCTTGTATCCTCCCTCATTAAGATCCAATTTTGACAGGCTATAGGAGTTCCAAAAGGCTTTGCACTACTTTTCATATCAAAGGTTTTGAGTAGCTTCTTTGTCTATTTGGTTTGGTTGACAAAGATCATCCTTTGATTGCTTGATTTGGAGACCAAGAAAGAAATTTAACTCTCCCATCATGGGCAATTCAGACTTTCTTTATAAGATCTTAATAAATTCTTTGTATCTAGATTCATTAGTAGCACAAAAAATAATGTCATCAACATATATTTGCATTAAAAGGATATCATCATTTTTATGTTTAATAAACAAAGTGGCGTGAAATTTTCCTCTTAAAAAGTCATTGTTTGTAAGAAATTTACTCATATGCTCAAACCAAACTCTAGGAGCTTGTTTGAAACCATAAAGCACCTTTTAAGCTTATAAATATGATTAGAAAAGAAGTGATTCTCAAAACCTAGAGGTTGTTCAACATACACTTATTCAATGATTAATCCACTCTAGAAAGCACATTCATACAAGCATATGCCAACAATATCCTTATTGCTACTAATCTAGCTATAGGTGCATATGTTTCATTGAAATTAGTGTCTTCCTCTTGGTTGTAACCTTTAGCAAACAATTGGCCTTTGTTTCTAGCAAGGACAACATTTTCATCAAGCTTGTTCCTAAAAACCCATTTGGTTCCTATAATAGTATGATTATCAAGTCTTGGTACAAGTTCCTAAACTTTATTTTTTCAAATTGATTTAATTCATCTTGCATTGCCAAGATCCAATGCTCATCATTCATAGCTTTATCATTGTTTTTAGGTTTAATTTGAGAAAGAAAAGATAGATGACCACAAATATTTCTAAGAATGCTATATATTACCTTTTGAGACACCACTAATGACTTGATCAATGAGATGACTTTTCATGATCTTCCACTCTTTTTGTGGTTCACAAGTCCTCTCTTCATTTAAGATATCTATGGTATAAGCCTCTTGATCATCTTTGTCTCCTTCTTCCTATTCTCTTCTTTCTTTTTGAGGATTTGAATCTCTTTAAGGAAGTCAAGCATCTACTTGCTTATTATCATCATCAATAAATTTATGCACATTGGAAGTAGATTCATCAAAAGTAACATGAATGAATTCTTTTATTAGTAAAGTCCTTTTTGTTGAAAACTTTAAAAGCTTTGTTAGAGGAAGAATACCTAATAAAGGTGCCTTCTTATCTAATATTTTGGTAATCTTACCTTATATTTTTTTATTATTATGAGTAATTTGACCATCTTATTAACTTTTTTTTTATCAATAGGGTATGAGTGCAGCCAATAAGGAGATACAAGCAAAAAAAAAAAATATAAGTATAGGCTGTCTCGTGGAAGATATATAAAGTTAGAGCAAGCTTTAGTGAAAGAAAAGCTTATAGAACAACAAGCTTCTCAGTTTGATTCACCAGTTTCTTTCATATCTTAACATGAATTATAGAAGAAAGCAAGGGCTAATACAAAGGGTGAATATATGATTGAAGAGATGTAGATAGTTATTGAGAAAATTGTAAGTAATTGGGAAGTGTTAATTGCTTAAATAATTAAAATTTTAAGTAATTATAAGTGTTAAGTGCTAATAAATATTCTTAATTGTATGCCACATGATTCTCTTATACAGTAATTGACCTAAGGAGAGTTTACTCCATTTTGAAGGATCGACAAATTGACAGTTGCATTGGAAACTCAAAAGCATCCTGGCCATGTTAGAAGGCTTAAAGGAGAAATGGGTCTTAAGGCTTATTTTGGAGGATCATCAAAGTGTTATCGGGAATCATAACTTTCTATGGAGAATCTTATTGTAAAGATTACTACTTAAGTGACATAGAAAGTGAGAGATGAGACCCAAGCCAAGATGGAAGAACTTTTTGAGTGAAAGATGGAAACCTACCTTCAACAGATGGACATGCAACCACTTCTTGATATGAGGTTGGTAGATGATGAGGTAGAGATACACCCTCTTCCCTTGCCTAGCAATGCGAAAGCTAGTTGCCTAAGAAACCCTTACCCATTCATAGAGCTAGTGGAGGTAAATGACTATTAATAAAAGCTTGAAGTTTTTTTTTTATTATGTAAGTAGTTTCTAATATTTTATATGAAAAATGGTATTATAACTTTGAATTTTGGGTTTTTTTTTGTCTACATAGGAAGGAGTCAAATGTTAGTTTGCTCAATGGCCTAAGACCGTATAGTGGTGTATAAGAGGGTTTTCTATAGTCGCACCCTTCATTACCAAGAACTACTAGACGATTAAGTGAAGTTCATCTTTGACACCTCACTAGATCAGATTACAAAACTATCAGTGCCAATAGATGAATTAGGGATAGTGGGCTAAGCGATCAAGATTTACATTGTATGTCTAAAAAGTTTGATCACTTTGGTTACAAAGGTATCATTTTCTATCTAATAAATAATTTTTTGAAAGGCCCAATTTTATTATATTTCTAATATCTAAATTTCATAATTTTATATATGTTAATTAGGCAACTCACCAAGAAAGAAGTAGAAGTGGGAGGAGGCCAAAGAGGTCAAGAATAAGAAGATAAATGAATCAATGACTTAACCAAATTAGCCAATGTAGCCCTAAGAGAGGCTTATTATGGAACCAAGCAAATTAACTTCTTGCAAAAAAGTTATTTGCTATAGCTAAGAAGATGGCCAATGATGATTTATTTTTCCATATTCATATGGATGTCAAGGTTGTGAGTAATGAATATGAAAATTTCACAACCAAGGACTACATTTTGCAATTCTTAGCCATGGAAGAGATGAATATATCTTACATCTAACTTTTTGAAAATTGAGTTTACCTTTAGCTTTTAATTCATAATTTTATTTATATTATACAGTTTAAAGTATTTTGTTAACTATTTCCTTGTAAAAGTTTTTACATTATGACTATGAGACCAAGGAATTAGATGTCCATGGATTCCTATGTCCATAATTAATTGCATCGGTAGGCTTCACCTTTCATAAGAGGTCAGAATACATATTGGAAATTCTAAAAGAAAAGAAATAATGTGTTCTTGCACTGTTTATCATGGCATAAATATCTGATTGTTATAATGAATAAGTGTTTAATTTATTATATTACTTATTTGATGTTTTGTTATTATAAATATCATTGGATGCTCTATGTGATTTATATGGAGAGAAATGTGGTGTATTGGCTTGATCCCGATAGGACATCCGGTGTGCAAAGATATCAAGATCTTAGTTGACTTGTGAGTTAATTTATAAATTAAAATTTAGTTTTAGGATTTATATTATATATAATTTCCTTTATTAATATTGCGTGAATTTGATTAAATATATCTTTTAAGATTCACTTTGTCATGGGCGTCTATAGGTAAAAGCCTAACACAAAATGGATCAATGTAAAAGTAAGTTTTTATTTTTTATCATCTTGAATACTTTTTTTAATAATAGAAGTAATTTCAAAAATTGAAATTTTTATTTGGGTACATATTTGATTTGTTGCGATGCCATTGTCAGCAAAGAAATGTGGAATGTGGATACTTTATATTGAGGTATATGAGTGATATAGTCACTCAAATGAAGCAAGACCAAGATCTACAAAAGGTAAAAAAATATTTCAATATAGGTGATCTAACATTACCTTTAGCATTACTCTTATTGGTGGAACCTATTGAATTTATTATACATGAAGATTATGATAATTCTTTTAGTATTACCTTTAGTTGTTTCTATGATTTTATTGTTATTCTCACATTAAAGCACATGACTCAAACTAATGTTAGTTTTTTATAAATTTATAGTACTTTAGAGGAGACACCGGTCCTTACACTCAAGCATATATTGACCACATTTGAGATTAATAGGCTGAATTTCTCCTACTTAATTTGGTTGAATAATTGCATAGAAACAGAATCTAATGTAGTTGTATAGAAATAGAGTGTAATGTATTGATTTTAACATTGTTGTTTTGTAATTATTGAATATTTTGTTGATCCAAAAAAATATAGGTACAATTTTGGTTGGATTGTTATTTTTTTGTAAAAATGCAGTTAGTATTAGCTTTTTATAAAATAAGGCTTGCAGTAAGTTTCTGTAAATGGATGAGTTAAGAGAAACAATGTTAGTTTTTTAACCAAAACTAACAATTTTAATGCCTCAATGTTGGTTGCTACAAAAAATTGACATCGTTAATTATTTTGTCTACTTACAAAAAAAAAATATTTAAATTTTAATATAGCCTTACTAGAATTATTTTGTCTAATTTATTTATAAATAAAATTATTCTCTATTCATTAATTTTTTCAATTTCTAATCAAATAATTTCATTTTACTAAGATTATAGAATAATTCAAGAATTTAAATATTATTTCATTAGATAAAATAATTCAAGAATTTAAGTATTATTTAACGGGCAAAATAATTCAAAAAATAATTAGCCTTTGGGTAATTTATTTGCAAAAGTTGTAATATATTATCTAAAATACAAAATGGACAAAAATAATTTTTAATAAATGAGACGCAATGCATTATGTGAATAATTGAAAATTAATACATTAATTTTCTTAAAAAATTGATGAAACTAATGATGTTTGTTTTTTATTAGCAATTGACATACATTTTAGATATCTAATGTCGGTTTTTCCTAAGAAATCGACATTGTAAGTTTGCCATTTATAAAAAGTTTTTGTAAACTTAACTGTCACTCTTGCTCTTTTACTAGTTTGAAATCCTAGATCTCTCTCCCTTCATCTCCAACGATTCAAATGCACATTTCTTCTCACTCCCACTATCTTGCTGACTACAAAAGCCTAGCTCACTCTAACTTTCTTGGTATTTGAACTGATCTTCTTCATCTTGCTCTCACTATTTCTATATAATAGCCACTTTTTTTTTTAAATTTTATTAATGATTGATGTTGTGTGGATGAGATGAATTGTGTGTTAATTATGTTTAATTGTATGCCCTTATTGTTTTTTAATTTTGGATTGTACTATATGGAAAATGTAAATGCTTTGTCAATGAGTGTGAAATATGTTAGGAGTGTGTATGTGTGGCTATATTTGTTGCCACAGATTCACACTAAATTTTAGAGATATAACAATTGAATGAATCAAAATAATAGATTATGTAGAAAATTAAGTGCAGATTTGAATCGTAACTTTGTAGTTCAAATGCTGATTTGATGAGTTCGAGTTTATGTTAGTGTATCTTAATAGGAAAGGTCATAAGAGGAAATCATTCATAATAGTATCTAAAGCAAATCAAGTTTTTTATATCATAGACTCAACTGATAAGAAATTCTTTGTAGTTCTCTGATGAATGATGAAAGCAACTTGGAGGAGTTTTATGTACATAATAATCACGGTAAAGGGAAATGGATTGAAGATCCTCCCAGAGAAAAAATTTGGAAAAATTGAAAGTAATTGATTATGTGTTTATTGTATATATAGGCAACTATATAATTTTTACTTTAGATGCTTATACTTGATTATGTATTTAATTGTTTATGTAGGAAACTATTTAATTTTTAGTTTTGATGCTTATATTTGATTATATATTTATTATATATATGCAACTATTTAATTTTAATATGTTAGTTTTGTATGAACTTGTAGTACTTTGAAGGAAATTAAAGCCTTTACACTCAAGAAGATATAACAACAATTTGAGATCAATGTTTGAGATTTCTCCGACTCAATTTGGTAGAATAATGTATAGACTTGTTTATTTGACATGTTTTGATTTTAATTACTTTTGTAATGTCTTGAAATTTTTTGGTTGCTCCAATAAAATGTTTGAAGTTGATAAAATTAGGATTGTTTTTTGTGGTTGGAGATTTCGCTTCAAAGGTTCTTTTTGCAAAAATGTAAATAGCATAAGGTTTCTATAAAAATGTAACTAGCAGCAGGTTTTTTAGAGAAAAAATGTTGTTTTTTAATAAACAACTTATGTCTTTAATGGTCTATGAGTTTTTTTAAGAGAAAAGATGTTAGTTTTTAATACAAAACTAATGTCTTTGGTGATTAGTAGTGTTTTTAGAGAAAAGACATCCATTTTTTTTTTATAAAACATTGATGTCTTTAGTGGTTTTTCACATTGGTTCCATAGCTTAGCCGATGTTGTAACATTTTTTTAAAAAAATTTCACTTTGGTTTTTCATTAAACAAATATGTGTAAAAAGATTTTTCAAATTAAAATACCTTAGTTTTAGAATAAAAATAGACATCATTTCTTCTTTTATATGTCATTTAAAAATCTAACATGGATTGTTTTAACCTACAACATTACTCAAATAGATGTCAATTTTCAAAGCAAAGTGGCATATGTGATATAACTGACACGTAAGTGTATTTTTATAATAGTGCTTGTTCTTTTAAAGCTTAGAAAGTAGATATGGCAACAACACATGAAATTCAATAGTAAGACAACAGCTGGATTTCCACTAGTTACAGAGGCTGAGCTTAATATTGTCTTAAAATGTAGCAAATCAAGTTGATCATTAGATTGTGAAGTAATCTTTGGCCCCATCCTGATCGCGCATATCGAGGCAAATTGAATTAGAAATTTATAAACTGGAGTTACCTAAACTAACTTGTAGCATAGGCAACCCAGGTCGAACCCAAAGACTATTTTAGGATGATTTTATCAATGATATTTGGAGCTGTAAATGAGGGGGGTTTGGCAGAAATTAAACTACAACTACACTAAGAAAACAGAAACAAACACAATGCAACCAGCTAAAAGAACCAATCAACTTGAGATTAATGAATCCTTGGTCACTTAAGGTTCATTCAATTGATGAAAACCACAACAAGAAGCCTTGAAATG
>JANHAO010025226.1:0-11406 GCA_026873985.1 Saraca asoca
CACCAAATAATTATGTCAAGAAAAGAATGCATCATTTTCTGATGGAAATTAGAAATAAAAATTAAAAGCATGGATCATGTGAAATGGTTTATGCTAGCGTTAGGCTAACGTAGTGATGATGTAAGAATGAGTACGTATTAGGGAATAATAAGAGGCATCGTGTACAGCAAAAGTCTTTGGATTATTATATGATATAAAAAAAATGAAAGGAAATTCCTTTTGGGTTGAAAGGCCAAGCAAGTAGAGAGAAAGAGCAACGGGTGGGAAACACACATCATTTCTTTTTGTCTCTGCTTATAGATGCTCATTATGCCATTCAGATTACCTTCTAACCTATTAACCCATCCTCCCTCCTCAGCTAACTTTCTCTTTTTCCTAATCCATATATATATATATATGTTTTTATTTTTTTTCTGCCAGATTTTCCCTTTTTTTTTTTGAAAGAGTTAGTTGCTCTTTTAGTTTAATGCCAATATTAATAATTATGCAAGCAGGAGCGGTGAATGGAGATCACTAGTGGAATCATCACGTTCTTTGTAGTTTGTATTTTTTTTTTTTTAACCTTAGCCAAAGAAGTAGTTAGAAAGACATTTGGGGTGAATTTAGGAAAGATATAAATATATTTTTTTATTAAAATAATAAATCTTAATAAAAAATTATAGGATTCAAAATGAGAAACTGTGTATTATCTCCTTTAAATTTATTTTCTTTATTTCTTGAAAATTTTAGGAGATCCACATCCAGTTAAAAACATATATAGTACATGAATGGGATTCTTTTAAATTTCTTAAGAAAATTAATTAAATAAATGCATAAAAGTTAAGATAGAAATTTTCATTCTAAACTTTATAATTTTTTTTTTAAATACGTTATTTTAATATAAAAGTTTATATATATCTCCTTTCTAGATTTGCTAACATCAAATTCCTTTGTATATTTGATGGTCCAAATCCCCTGGTACATACACATAACATTGTAACTTGGTTATTGGCTAACGTTCTACAATGAAGCACTCGAGCCTTATGAACTCTCCGCCTTCTCATTTACTAATGGAAAATGTCTACATTCAACGAGGTTTGACGTAATATTATCCTTACGTCAGTGTATAAAATATATAAAACTATGTTTTCACCTCATGTTTAAAATGCTAATATTATCAAGACAAAACTTATATATATATATATATATATATTAGATAATTTGTAGTGGCATTTTTAAGTAGTATTGTCCTTCAATGGTTGAGATAATTTTGATAAGAATTTTAATAGTTTTAAATATTAAATTAATAAATTGTAAAAAGAGTTTTAATTCATTTTATTTATAAAAATTTAAGATATATTATTTTATTTATTTAATATAAAAAATTTAAGATATATAATTCTATTGTAAGTGTTTTTGGGATCACTTAAATAGGCTAGCAAAAGCCTAATAAGCAATTTCAAATGGAGGAGGTACAACTCGCCTAGAGGCTATCGCTGAGCGTAGGCACCAGATCACCAGCTGTAAGTTCAAAGTAAAGGACCAGGTCAAGGCTGCAGTGTCAGCTCGCTGGTCGAAGCCAACTGCTTTAGTTATCTTCCAAAAACTTATTGGAGAATCCTAAGAACAGAATCCACTTGCACGACCAACTGATAGATCAACCCCGACAAACCAATAACAAATTGTTTAGCATTTATTGTCCAATATAGTTGAAAAGATAGATTTGCAACTTAGTCAAATTACGTTTGTAACCCCCTTGCCTCTATAAATAGAAGGTTAAACCATTGAACCAGAAGAGGAAAAAAAAAACACTTGTATTCTACAATTCACACTGATAAATGAAATTAACTGTGGACATAAGGACCAATATTGCTTGATTTTAGCCGAATGATGTTAAAACTTCTACTTGACTAGATTTGGGCCTACCAAATTTCGCCGCTAATATTTTGGTGCCAAAAAGAGGGCCTTATCTGTGTTCTGGTAGATTTTCTGTTTGGTTATGATGACTAGGGGAAGAATCACCAGAAGCTTAAAATACTCGATTACTTGGTTGGAAAAACAAGTGAAACGATAGAGAGAACCAATTCTTTTTGCAACAGGCATTCCCATTGGATCTACAATAGGCAACACTATCGACTCACCCTCCGTAGCCCACCAACAACCTACTGTCATTGCTCTAGAAACTAATGAAATGCAGACATTGCTCCAAAACCAGAAAGCCCTGGGAACCACAGTGAAAGAGTTGACTGAGGTGGTTAAAATGTTAATAGGAACTCTGGGTGCACGAAAGCAGGACAAGGTCATTGTAGCTAGGCAACTGTATCAGGTCACTAACTCAGCTCACTCTTCCCACTCACGGACGAGATCAAAGGTTCGTCGAGCTTGTAAAGATAATGATGACTTGTGACGTGCGAGCTTGCGTTGAGCTAAAAGCTCGAACAGGTTCGGCTAGGGAAATACCTCAGGTCACTACTCCCATGACCAAGGAGGTAGAATGAGCCTACAAACTTCTAGCCAGAGATTCAAGACACGAGATCGAGTGGTAGAAGAGCTACTCCAAAGGGTAAAACAATTAGAGGAGCGCCCTTGAGCTTAGAATAGCAAGGAACACTGCGAGGAGTGGACTCCATTCACGAGCGAGATTGAGAAGCAGACTCTTCCTCACAAATTTAAAATCCTTACAATCTCACCATATAATGGGGATACTAATCCATATGACCATTTGGATGCATTCAATGTCTAGATGGATCTTTAAATAACCAATCCTCTAGTCAAGTATCATGCTTTCTCAGTTACACTAGGAGACATACCTAGAACATGGTTCATAAGTCTCCCAGCTCGTAGCATTAATAGTTGCAAAGAATGTTAATGAAAATTCATCAACCAATACTGAGCGTTGAAGAAGTAGCTTGCACCTCCCTGTTATCTCGTAATAGTCTTTCAGCATAAGCATGAATTACTAAAAGATTACATCACTAAGTTTAGGCACGAAGCCAATTCAGAAGAAAATCCTTCAGAGGAAAGCATCTTGAAAGCGATCTCTACGGGACTTTGCAAAGATGGAAAGCTATATAAAAGTATATACAAGTCCCCAGTAAGAAATTTAGTTGAGTTCTATGAATGAGCTACCAAACAGATCAAGTGGGAAGAAACTTTTAGCTCAAGGAAGCTCGATCAGAAAGACGAGATAAATAACCCTATCTAAAATAAAAAGAGAAGCAGCAAAGGTCAAAGTGACCACCCCAATAATTAGACTATAAAGAAGTTTAAAAATGAGCGACCTCAGTATCAAGGTTGTCATAACAGTTATAGCATCCTATCAGATAACCCAGATAGGATCTTTGCAGTAGAAAAGGATAGGGAAGACTTCGGAAAACCTAAAACCTTAAGGACTTCCAACAAGTTTAGGAATAACAGAGATAAGTTTTGTGCCCACCACAACGAGATGGGACATAATATGTTGGAATGCTAGGTGCTCAAGGATGCCATTGAAGATCTCATCAAGAGAGGTGGCTTAAGGGACTATGTCGAGCAACCCTCAAGACAGCAACCTTAGCAGCTCCAGCAACCAACGTAACAGTAACGGGCTGTTGATCAAAAGCAAGCACTCTCCATAAGCATTATATTTTAATCCTAAAGCGAGCAAAAAAAAAAGAGTTCAAATTCAGCTCACTCCTCCAATCCTGTACTATTATTTTCTTCTTGAAATTCTTATTTTAATATTCACTAATTTTTGATGAATTTTTCAACAGAAATGTTGTCTAAGAAGGTCCAAAGTTTGGAATAAAGATCTGGTCATCCCGTACTGCAAGCTCAGAATGATGAACGTTCACGCTCATGTTTTCAGTCAACTTCGGCTTAACTAGATTAAAGAAATCAGAACCAAGACTCGTATCCATTGAGCAACAAGATTGCTGTGGTACGACCCGCTGAGCAATAGGATTACTGTGGCATTACCCATTGAGCAACGCGATTGCTACAAAGCAACCCACTGAGCAACACGATTGCTATGGTACGAATGCTGTGGCGCAACCTGCCTAAGCAACAAGACTGTTGGTAGTACATTCACACGACGTGCTTGAATAACAAGATTGCTGGTAGAAGCATATTCATGCGACCTACCTGAGCAACAAGATTGCTGGTAAAAGCACATTCATGCGACTTGTTTGAGCAATAAGATTGTTGGCAGAAGCGTGATCGTACGGTCCACTGAGCAACAAGATTGTTGTGACACTGAGCAATAGGATTGTTGTTCCACTGAGTAATGAGCCACACGACGTGCTTGAATAACAAGATTGCTGGTAGAAGCATATTCATGTGACCTACCTGAGCAACAAGATTGCTGGTAGAAGCACATTCATGCTACTTGTTTGAGCAACAAGATTGTTGGCAGAAGCGTGATCGTATGGTCCATTGAGTAACAAGATTGTTGTGACACTGAGCAATAGGATTATTGTTCCACTGAGTAATGAGATTGCTGTGACACTGAGCAACCAGATTATTGTGGAATTGAGTGACAAGATTGCTATGGCATAACCCGCTTGAGCAACAAGGTTGCTGATTAGGTATTCATGTGACCTATCTCATTTAGGCACAACTCTTATGCGATCTATTACAGCGTCCTGCTCAAACTTGCTAAGGCGCAACTTTCATATGATCTACTAGCCGTTCGACTTGGCACATATCTTTTTCAGTCATAATGTACTAATCAAGGTCCATTTATAAATATTATCATTTGTGACCTGTGCAATACTTGACTAATATTTGTTAAAACATGCTCACCAAGGTCGATTGACTTATCAAGCACTCATTTTATCTAATGTTTATCTAGTTATGATTTATAAGAGCCCCTACTATCATCTGTGGCCTATTGATTATTCAACTCATCAACAACCTTATTCATCAAGGAAAATGAGTATATGAACACTTGAGATGAAACTCAGAAATGTGGAAGTTTGAAAGACAGTTGGGCATATCAAGCTTTTGCCAGTAGATTACAGCTCCCAGCTCGCAAAGCGCACTAAGAGGTGGAGGGGCTAATGTTATGAGTGTTTTTGGGACCACACAAATGGGCTACCAAAAGTCTAACAGGTAAGTCCAGATGGAGGAGGTATCGCTTGCCCGGAGGCCTAGGTCACTAAGCGTAGGCACCAAATCACCAGTTGCGAGCTCAGAGCAGAGGACTAGGCCAAGGTTGCAGTGTTAGCTCACTATGAGCTCCAACTTGTTGGTTGAAGCCAACTGCCTCAGCTCCCGAGAACGAGACCCACTTGCATGACCAACTGACAGATCAGTCCCCGACAAACCAATAGCAAGTTGTCTAATATTTATTGCCTAATATGGCTGAAAAGATAGATTTGCAACTTAGTCAAATTACATTTGTAACCCCCTGTCTCTATAAATAGAAGGTTAAACCATTAAACTAAAGGAGGAAAAAAAACACTTGTATTATGCAATTTATACTGATAAATGAAATCAACTGTGGACGTAAGGATCAATATTGCTTGGTTTTAGTCAAACCACGTTAAAACTCTTGGTGTCTTCCCTCTGCTCTTCCTCTTCTCTCTTTACTTTTTGCATTTGCTTGCTACTTGCAAAATCGGAATATAGTTTGGGGGTTTTAAGAACTGTTCTGGTTGATTGGATTTGGGTTTACCAAATTTCACCATCAATAGATTCTATTAAATTAATGCGAAATTTTGAATAAATGATTTTAATGTTATAAATGAAATTTATTTTAATAGTCATGAGTAATGAGTTTAGTGTTTAAATATGAGCAAAGATTCATAAATAAAATATAGATTATAGTGGCAAATGATAGACCTACATTAGAGACTAAATGTCTTAAATTCTTTTATGAATACCTCTGTTAGAATTACAAATAAGGCATGTAAAAAAGGATATGTTTGGTTGAAAGTAATAAGTCAATCATTTGTAAAAAATTATTATATTAATATTATTTTTTTAATATCTCTTAATTTATATTAAGAACCAAACACTTTACATAATGGGGAAAATTTATAACATGTAAAAATGGTTCATAACCTTTAAAAAAATTCAGAGAAGATTCATGATTTAAACATATATTTATACCTTATAACAAGGATCATGAAAAAGACTATCTTAGAGGATATCCTCTTAAGTTAAAAATCATATTTTGATAACTTAATTTAATAATATTTTATGATTATTTTTTATTTTATATTATACAAGAATTTATTATTTCTTATAATATTTTGATTAGGGAGAACAAAGGCAAATGGCGAAAATATTTCTGATTCTACTATAATATTGAGATTTTTAATATTATTGTTTGTTATTTTTTAATAAATAAAAAATTCATCTTTTTAATTTTAAGATCCACTTAGATGTTAAAAAAATCTATTTATCAAAATATAAAAATAGTAGCACAATAAAATTAGAAATATTTTTGAAAATAAGAGGGAATAAAAATTATGTCATAACCTTTATTTTGTTTCAATGTTTTAATTAAAGAAAGGATTAAAATAAATATTTATAATTAATAATCCTCAAAAGTTCTTGAATTTCCTTACTCATTATTTTGTGTTTTTCTATTTTTGAGATTTGAAAAAAAATTTAAATGTCTAAATTAACTATATCAATTCTCGTCCTTTTATTATCTTTTGTTCCCTTTTATCGTGGACTCTCTCATTTCTAACTTTCAGATATATATCTAAGCTTGGTGCTAAATTATGTTCTGCTATGTAATGTAAATTATGTAATTGCGGTTTTCTTTTCTTTTTTTTTTGACAATTTGTCAATTTATTTTATTAAAGCATTGAGCGTGAATGACCTCTCACAGCATGAAATGATTACCCCACGCCCCTCCCCGCCAGCTACCGTTCTTCTGTGCGTGAGTTGAGTGCGTAATATTTGTCCATATCTCTCTCTGTCTTTCTGTCTGTCTCTCACAGTACTCTCTACTCATCACACTCAGCTTTCTTTCTCTATGATCCAATCTTCCCTTTGCCAGACACAACCCATGCCCCCCACTCTCTCCCTCTCTCTCAACAAGAAAATCTTTGTCCTTTTCCCATTTTTAACCTGTTTTTCTGCAATCTCTTCCATTTTTTCCCTATAAATGATGGACCTGGAACTTGGAGTTATTCCACATTTAAAAAAAAAAAAAAATCAATGGCGCGGAAGTTGTAGCAATTAGTTTACACAGAGGCAATTTAACATTATAATATTAACATGACCGAAGAATAATCGAACGACTAGAATAATGGAGGAAAATGAAATAATACCTATTTAAAATAAGGAAAATAATATTCCTAAAATTAATGTAACTTAAAAATTATAAATGGAAAGCAACAGTGAAAAGCAGCTTTTAAGTTGTTACCATGGAAAAAGCAGTGCTTTCCATCTTCACGCGCAGAGTTAATCTCAGGTGAAAGAAGAAAGCATGTGAGTAACTGATATACAGTTACAGTCCATTATTATTATTATTATTTGTGGTATATATTCCTAGCTGCCTAGTGTACTATGTTTGTATGCGTTCCTAGTTTGAAGGGTCACAAGAAGAGCTCTGGCTTTCTTTTTCACATTCTCCATGGAAAAAGCATAAAGTATCGCTATCAGCCAGCGAATGATGCCCTTCTAAGTGTTTGAAAATGACTGTTCAATGACCAACAACAAAGATACGTGCAAGTGGGGTTAGTACTGTTCAGCTAATTGGCTCTTTATATATACTCGGCCTCAGCCTCAGGCAGGTGTGCTTTCTGGAGCTACGCTGACATGCCTGCATGCACTTCCATATATCTTACTCATTTTGTTGCTCTCTTATTGGAGCCACCCCACCGTGAAAGCTTCAACTGACTCATATTTTCTGATAACCCAAACATGTCCATTTAGATTGTTGGTATGACTTATGAACGCATTTTCCCTGTTCAGTGTTCACAAACACTAACAATACATGACTACGAGGATTCATATCTCAGCTTCAAAAAGGAGAATCCGTTACATACATTATGAGTAATTAAAGAAGATTTTTCATTCTATCAAGACAATAAATAAATGAGGGTCTCAGACTCAAAATGTCCGTACAAAGTATCCGCAACACTTGCTAACATAGCACCGAAGAATAAAAAAAAACTTTTCATAATATATAAAGTAAATCATACTCCTCGTTTCTTAGGTTTGATAAAAGAATTATACCACTCTTATTTTTATTTTCTGATCTCATATTTACATCCTTTTAAAAATAAATTGTTGTAGGATTAAGCAACCCATATCTAAGACAAATTAGATGATTTCTAAATTTTCATAATTTTAAAATTTTATTTGAAAATATCTTAATTTTGAAAATTCATGGGATGATTTTAATTCAAACAAATTTGATATAGTTTAATGAATAATTTGCACACAAGATGTAACAAATCAAAGCATTTATATAAAGCAATTCATTTAACTATAAATAGGCTAGACATAAATAAACACAAAATATTCAATAAATTTTAATAGTAAAAACATAGTATGTCAAATTTTCAGCATCACAAGAGCATGATAATCAACACAAAGAATTGCTAAAAGATAAAGAGAGTAGAAAAAGAGGAATCAAACACAATATTTTTATAGTGATTTTCCTTTAAAAACTGTTCTAAGGTATACATTTACTCTTCAAACTTGAAATAAGCACGGCATCACCAGCTCTTCAAGTTGAAACAGGGCATTTGAAGAAGCCAATAATCCCTCTAAGTTTAACATAGGCACAAAGAGAAGCCTTTATAGTGATTGCTTAACTATAATCGAAAAACCTTTTAAGAAACCCACTCAAAGAAGAAAAACAAAGAATTCAATCACTTTTTCTAACTTAGGGTTAACTAGCCTTAGAATACTCAGAATTTTTTTGAGATGAAATGAATGAAATTACAGGAACTCAAAAGTTCAAATTACAAATTGAAGCACTAGAGGAATAAATTCACTCAAATCTAGCCTAAATTTAAGAAATCAAGTCAATCGATGAAGCACATATGAAATGGTGAATGTTTGCTTCTTGGATATTAAGGTTTTGTGATGAAAAAGTGTTTGAAATGGGTATTTATAAAAAGTAAAATAGGCACATAATAAATTATTGTTATTTAAAAAATTTATTTTCTGTGATCATGATCACGAATTTAAAATTTGAATTACGATCAGAATCATGAAAGTCCAGTTCAAAGCTTTACAATTTGAATTGCAAAAATATAACATAAAAGTTGATTCGAATCACCTTGAATTGCAAACTTTCTGGCACCCTTGAGAAGCTTGCGAGCAGAATTGCAAAAATATAATTGAAATATTGATTCAAATCTCAAGGTTTTGAAAACTTTCTAGCACTTGTCTTGTGTCTGCGATCATGATCACAAGCATAATTCAAAATTTTTGATTTGAATATTAGGGTTGGAGTTTGAAAAATAAATTTTGTAAATTCATTTTAAACCTTATATTTCAATCTAAAAATATATTTCTAAGTTTAAAGAATTTGATAAATTATTTAAGAATATTTTAGAATATTTTGGGTGAAATTTTTCAAATTTTTTTTTAATTAAACTTTGAGGCAAACTTTCCAAAAATGATTCCAAAATTTAAGTTAAATTATAAAAGAACCTATACCCTTACATTTTGACTAAATAAGGCCTATACCAAGTTTTCATTAAGAAATTCAAGGCTATCTAAGATTGATTCATTGAAAATAAACAAGATAAACTCATCCAAAATAGTTGTTATCATCAAAACACAAATTTACTTATTTAAAAAATAGGGACTAAGGACAACAATTTCCCCCTTTTTGATAATGACAAACAATTTTGAGATTAATTATGAACTGATTTCAAGCAAAAACACAATTAAACACAACAAGTTGAAAGCTCCTTTAAAAATAGCAACTCTTCGCTCAAGGCATACATAAACAATTTAGCACATAAACTCTCCAAAATACTTAAATTCTCCCTCTTTTAGCATATAAAAAAGGATAAACCAAAAAGATCAAACAATTAAGTAAAATTCAAGAAATATATTCAAATAAACTAGAATATCTAGAATGAGTAATCAGAGTCAAATAAACCAACCAAAGCAAAGTAAGTTTAAAATGTTAGTCTCAAGGCTCTACATAATTAGTTTTGATGATGATAAATGATAAATGATGAATATATATGCTCAAATAGCAATGCATATTCTTGTGTTATATCATATTCAATTTACTTAATGTTATATCATTTACAAGTGTTAATAGAAATACTATACTATAGTTAATGAATATATATGATAAGATTATAATGCATGTTCTTATGTTAATTTGTTTTAATTATATATTTGAATTATGCATTATTGTCATGACCCAAAACCCTGGTCATGACCGGTGTAAATATCATTCCCTATTTAAATATTTATCACCCTTTACCATTTATTCTTGTTACAGTCATTTTAATATTTCCTTAGTGATAATCATCTAAATCTTATTGACTAATTAGAATGTAGCAAACTTAAGAAAAACATAAATGCTCATAGAAAAATATATACATATATTATATGATTTGCACTGGCATCACTCAATAGGCCAATGCCAGTATTGCCAAATTGTACTGAAATTTACAAATTATTGCTAACATAACAACTTCTATCTTCCGAAATCCTAGGAACCATTTCCAAAACTATCCTATGTAATTCTTGAATAGGGCATTCAAAAAAGGTTAGATTAACCTATGTCTTACCAAAACATCAAAAGTATAGATTAATTTAACTAAAGTCTACCCTTCTATTTACAAGTTTTTCAAAAAGGGGCAGTAAAATTGTTCACACATTGATGACGGACCTTTTTAAGGGTTAAACCATTTTAGGGCCATCATTAGAAGTACATTAGGCAACTCTAATGAAATGATCTCGACATCATGAAGAACTTTGCATCTTGCTAAATTCAAGATAATGGTATAATTGATGTTTATTTGATATGATCCTAAAAGCCCTGAGACTGTGGTGATAAAGGTGATAGTGGTGACTTCCATCAGGTTGTTATGCATTCTTATTTTGCAAGGGTAGGGTTAGTGACAATGTCTTGAGAATATGAAAAAATAATCCATAAAAGAATGAGTTTAGAGCTTAGTGAATAAAATGTACCTAACTTACGAATTTACCAAACATCAGAAACACACACCAACACACATATATTTATGAGCATTCAAATAAAAAACTAGATGTTTCTTATCACTATAACATTTCTGGCCTTTGGCAACACTTAACTCAGCAACAGTTAAAAACTGTTGCCTATAACTGGAATAGGCAATAGTTTTTTGTATTGTTGCCTTTACTCATAATTTTAGGCAACAATCACTTAAAATTGTTGCCATAGATATAATAGACAACACTTTTTTAAGTGTTGCAAAAATTTGAGTAATTGGCAACACTTAAATTGTGTTGCCAAATAAATTT
>JANHAO010025227.1:0-11415 GCA_026873985.1 Saraca asoca
ATCTTATTTATGCATGAATCATAAATATGATCATAATATGCATTCTAAGATGAATATTCACCCTTTGTTATCCAAATCCACAGATTGCTTAGTCATAGATGCAATAGAGCCTAATCCAATTGACTTTAGGGCACCTATATACGACTAACAAACACATGTCAAAGCAACCACCTCAATTCATTGAGAACAAGGCTTAGCTCACTGATCTGAGCATGCACCCATGACCTACGAACCAAAGAGATGCATTTAGTTTCCTACCTTAATGGGAGTCTATTATAACCATCAATCCTTATCTGCTATGGAATCCTAATCAAGTCATGATACTTATCTATTATAGATTTACATTCAAATTGTAACTCCCCAACCATTATAAAAGGGGATAAAATCATTGTACATTACACATTTAATCATCAGAAGCAATAAACTCAGCAAAAGAGTAATAAAAGCCATGGACATAGGGGTCAAATTGACTTTAACTGAATCACATTAAAAACTTCTAGTGTCCCTTTATTCTTTCTTTCTTTTGTTCTCTCTTTTTGCAATCAAATTGTAGTTTTAGGGTCCTAAACTTGGGTTGGCCAAATTCAACCAACAACAATTTGTAAGTAGAAACAAAAGATGTAGGAATTACGAAGATTTTTAACATACTTGTGGTGTGGGCTTCAACATATCTTTATTCATATGTCATGCTCACAGTTGCACTAACATGAACTCTATATGCTTATCCCAATTTGGTAGTTGGAGACCTTTAATCATGTACCTAAACCCTAAACCATGCTCTAATGTCAACTTTGTCATGCCTAGATCTATGGAACTTGACCAGCATAAAACATCATTGTTAGGAAACCTTCTACAAGCCTAACAATGCAAGTTCTTAGCCAATTAACATAACATACCAAAGACCCACAATTACATTGCTACATAACCAAACATTCACATACCCAATTCTAATGACCCAGTAGAGTTTCCTCCTGGATCAAGGCCTATACTACTAACAAAGGCTAAATGCCCAACATAACGTATACAATAATACAAAATCATAATGAACTAAATAACATAAATCTATATCCTACTAGGCACTCACTAATGAAAATACATGCAGAACACAACTCTACCAACTACCAAGGTTTCACCATTACTATACCTTTTTACTCCACAGAAGGAGGTTTACTCGATCAATGAGCAAATCCTGTAGCAGTGTGAGGTGGAGGAATAGTGGAGGTGTCATTGAACTTTGAAAAATATATATATAGAAAATAGGGTGAGTTTCATTGAAACTTAGAGAGCTGATAATCCCATAGAAAACTAACACTAAATCATATTCAAAATCTAAAGAATAAGTATCTATATAGTCATGAAGATAAGCTTATCTGTTTGAAAGCTATAATCTCAACATAGGTTTGGAAACTTTTATCCATCAAGAAGTAAAATAAATAAAATATGGTATTCAACCAAAAAAAATGAGCAACAAAGTATGTTACTATAAAAAGTATTCGTCATAATGTAAACAAGAGAGAAATTCAATAAAGCTTTCTAATATATATCAATATTCAAGTAGCAATTCACTCAATTGGAATTCCAACATTATAAACATCGCCAAAACCCCTTCAATACACTTGCTGAATATTCATATATTCGACAGCTCCACCCTTATTAGCCCAATCCAATATGCATGTGGAATATTCATATATTCAACAACTCCTCCCTTATTATGCCAATCCAATACATATGTTGAACATTCATATATTCAATAGCCCCACCCTTATTACACCAATCCATATTATATAATATGAAATCAATTATTTCAAAACATTATGCTACTAAGTCTCTCCACAAATAAGAGACATTATATTCATATCATAATATCAATAATCCAAACATATCATTAAACATTCCAAGTAACATAAGTTTCATAAAAATGATAACATTTCCATATCACATACTATGAAATCTTTGCTTTCGTAAACAATAAGCATTATAAAATGTGTAAATACACAAAATCATTTTCATATTCATACTTCATATAGTAAAATGAAATCATTTGTTTCAATAATGGAAGTTAAGACAAAATGCATAACTTTATCACGACAAATTATTTTCATATATATATATACAACATACGATTAAACTTTTGAAACAAGATAACATAAGAAAATCCTATTATTCATAAATCATAATAATCCATATCATAAAATTATTTCATATTGCAAATGGGATTTATCAAAATAGTAGGATTATCCACTCACCTTAGAAACTCCTTACATGAATCAGGTTTTCCCTCAAAATGATTGATTAATATCATAAGAAGATTCCTCAAAGTGTTAGATCAACTTGCTTGGAAATTTAAGTCACTCAACCAAGTTGGGTTTAATCAGCATCAAAATCAATACTTAACTTAATTTTAAAGTCCTTTAACTAAGCACACCCATTTTACATTGACAACTTCAATATTGTTGATGTCAGATTTTGGTTGAGTCCAAAGTTCCGGCCAACGGGGGATTCTTTGGGATCCCAGGCCTGTTCTGGGTTTGTTGGTGTGAAAATAAAGTGACAGAGTAGGTGGTTGAAAGAATATGAGAAAAGACACTGGATTTTATGTGGTTCGGCTAAATCTAGGTTTACTAGATCCTACGTCCACGGTAGAGATTTTCTTATTGTACCCCTCTAGGGATTTCTGCTTATCTGCCCCTCTTCTTCTAATAATGCCATCCTATTTATAGAGGAAGGGTGAGCTTCATGCATTAATTACATGCTACAATTGTATTACATCAAATAAATGAGAAAAAATAGTGAAGAGATTGCAATCCGGCTATTGGCAGCGTGTAGGTTGTGGAGATGGATCCATTAGGCCGGCTGTAGGCTTCAGGGCTATTTATCTGAGCAAGATGCTTTGACATCCTTAGCGGGAGCTCTTGATATTGGGGATTGTCATGGGACCCACTATAGTGAGAACGATCATCAATCTTGCTGGGTCGTGTTGTCGTTAAGATGCTGCTATATAGGACATATCTCATGTCATTATTATGAGCGAGACAAGGCTCGACGCTCAGGATTACTTTCGTTGTTACCTCCTTCAATGAGGCCTCTCGAGAACTTCTTGTTGAGGTGCGAGGGTTAGTTTACATTTTCTTCAGGAACTCGTTCTCGCGGGGTCATTTTCAGTATACAACATAAGCCCCCCAACTCTCAGCTCGCGCAACGTGCTGGGAGTTTGGAGACCCTTTGGATTCCTATCAATTGTGTTCCTTCCAGAACTGTCGTTTCATTTTTCCATGTCTTGTTCCTACCGAGGCATCTTTAGTAATTATGACTGCACTGAGTTGGACCCTTTCCAAGGTTATTAATACGGGTAGTTGGGGGGAATGAATCTGGACGTGTCAATGACCCGTTCCTAACTCTATTTAAGGAGGAGGTCCCCTCTCCTTCGGCTCACAACAAACCATGGATTATCTTAATGAATCATCTTTGAAACTTTTGTCCTCCACTGAGGCGTGTATGGTCTACTGCATATGTGATTCAGAAGAATCATCTTCTCCGATAACATGGAAGGATCTTATATGGTTGCCAGATTACATCCTCCAGGCTCCGCCATGAGGCAATCATTCAGTCGGCCAAGCTCCTAAGGCTTCTTGGTTAGGTTTCTTCAGGAGGTGCAAGCAATCGAAGGTAGACAGGATGTAGCACTGTCGCCGATTGTTCATTTGAAGGAAAAATAGCGGCGTGCTATTCTCAAAACATGGCCATCCATGGCCGGTTCCTCTCCCCTTTTTTTTTATGGGGGCCCCTTCTGCTCCTCAACTAGCTTGTGCTTTAGGGTTTCAGTGTACCTTGCCTTGTTCTGTGTTCAGAGCTTTCTGATGTAAACGTGCCTCGCTGAAGTCTTTTAATGAATAAAATTACTTTATTTCCCACTTTATGCATGGCTCGGTTGATCTGGTGGTTTGTATGCCCCTGAAAAATAGAGTTAGATACATACAAACATAATTGGTTACAAGTGAACCGTAACTTAATCCAAGTTCCTATAAGGACTGTGAATCAGAGAGTGAGTGATTAATGCGTATGAAAGCTGCGACTTTGCTTAATCACATGGCAGTTGCGAAGACAAGTGAGCAATGTCGTGCTCAAAAAGATTAGTGCGCATGAGAGCTGTGACTTTGCGAGGTGGCCGATCTTGTGGCTAGGGGGATCTCGCGATCATGTGCCCAAGGGCTGATCGATCTTGTGGTCGAGGCGATCTTCTGCCCAAAGGGTGGCCGATCTTATGGCCAGGGCAATCTTGTGATCATGTGCCCAAGGGGTGATTGATCTTGTGGTTAGGGAAATCTTGTGCCCAAGAGGTTGTCGATCTTGTGGCCAGGGCGATCTCGCGATCATGTGCCCAAGGAGTAACTGATCTTGTGGTCGGGGAGATCTTGTGCCTAAGAGGTGTATTTTATAGTGTCCCCTGTGCCTCAACGAGCCCCCAGCTTAGCTGGCGAGCCATTTTTAAGCGTCTCCATGCCTCAGCGAGCACGTCTGCTATGCTGGCCAGTCAGTAAGCCCGCAGCTCAACTGGCTAGGTGAGTTTACTTCAAAGCGTCTCCACGCCCCGGCGAGCATGTTTGCTACGCTGGCCAATCAGCAAGCCCACAGCTCAACTGGTAATTCATCAATTCATCTTTGGATCAGGTTCCGAGGAGATATTAAGTGATAAATCAAGACACTTTTGCCTTTCGTAGGACTTATGATAGGCCACCATCATACATTGTTATCTAATCAAAAGGGGATTTTATATTAGTTCACAAGTTTGGGAGGTGTTAACACAATTTACAGAATTCACAGAAGTTAAAAAATTGCCCTGATAGTAGGAGAATGTCCTCGTTCAGCCCCTGGTAGTGGGATCCATGTTATCGCTTGGAAGGCCACACAATATAGTCGTCTAGGCATCCTCTCTTAATGAGATCTTCAATAGCGTCTCGTAATGCCTAACACTCTGAGGTGATATGTCCGAACTCATTGTGGTACGCACAAAATTTCCCTCGATTGATTCTGGATCTACCGGGCATCATTAAGGGTGGAGGTTGTCCAAAGTCTTCCTTGTCCTTCTCCATTGCGAAGATTTTATCCTGAGCATCCGACAAGATGCTATAGGTGCTGTGACAAACCTGAAATGGGGGCCTCTCATCCTTTCTCCTCTTCATGGATCAAGGCTCAGGGTTATCATTCCTTGTTACACAATCGCTCCTTTTCCTGTTTGGTGTCGAACTGTCTGCCTCGGGGCTTCAGGGGCCGAACGTTTCATCCCACCTGACTTGTTTTATGGCATGCTCATAGAATTCTCCCAGGCTACTTACTGGGGATTTGTATAAACTTTTAAACAACTTTTCATCCCTGCGGAGTCCAGCGGAGATGGTAGTTAGGATGGCTTCATCTGAGGATTTCTCGACGTTATTGACCTCATGCCTGAAGTGAGCAAGATAGTCCTTCAGCGCTTCCTATCTTCCTTGGAAGATGGTAGCAAGATGGCACAGGGGTGCAAGTCGCCTTCTCAATGCCTGATACTAGTTGACAAATCTTTGCTGACACTCTCCCTAGCCACCAATACTGCGAGTTGGGAGGCTCTTGAACCATGCACGGGAAATTTCTCCCAAAGTAGCAGGGAAAACACGACACTTGACCAAAGGGCTACAAGCCTGAAGATCCATCTGGATGTTAAATAGGTCCAAATGGCTGTACAGGTCTGTCTCCCCATCATATAGTGGAATGGCAGGAACTTTTAACTTATATGGCAGGGCTTCCTTCATGATCTCCTTGGAGAAAAGGGTTTGCTCTCCAAGACATTCTTGGTTACCTCGGGCTCGAGGGGACTCCTCCAAATGTCTGACTCTCTGAAGGAGACCTTCCACCAAAGCATCTAAGCCCCCCGGTCCGTGACCAGGGACCTGATGGTTCACTCCATCGTTCTGACTGTATGGACGATGATACGGCTCCTGCTCCTAATCTATTTCGCTGGAGTGCTCTATTTCAGGGATAATAGGTTCAACCTGTGCACGCACACTCTGGGTTTGCGCCTGTACCAACATCGAGACTATTTTAGTCAGTTCCCCCATCATGTGCTCGAGTCTTTCTTGATGCTGGTGCTAAGCCTGTGGTCCTTCAATGCTGTTAGCAGCAAGAACTGATTGTACCGAGCCAACCTGAGGGAAGTCAGCGATTGCTCTTGCCACAGTGGCAGCGGATGAATTCATCATTGAAACATGGCAGTCAGGAGTCTGGCATCGTGCGCTAGAGGCCCTAGTAACTCTTCCTTTGACCATGGAAATGAGAAATCCACTAGAACAGGTGAGATCCCCACAAATGGCACCAAAATGTTAACGTCGGATTTTGGTTGAGTCCAAAGTTCTGACCAACGGGGGATTCTTTGGGATCCTAGGCCTGTTCTGGGTTTGCTGGTGTGAAAATAAAGTGACAGAGTAGGTGGTAGAAAGAATATGAGAAAAGACACTAGATTTTACATGGTTCGACTAAATCCAGGTTTACTAGATCCTATGTCCACGATAGAGATTTTCTTATTGTACCCTTCCAGGGATTTCTGCTTATCTGCCCCTCTTCTTCTAATAATGCCATCCTATTTATGGAGGAAGGGTGAGCTTCATGCATTAATTACAAGTTACAATTGTATTACATCAAATAAATGAGAAAAGACAGTGAAGAGACTGCAATCCAGCTATTGGCAGCATGCAGGTTATGGAGATGGATCCATTGGGCCGACTGTAGGCTTTAGGGCCATTTATCTAAGCAAGATGCTTTGACGTCCTCAGCAGGAGCTCTTTATATTGGGGATTATCATAGGACCCGCTATGGTGAGAACAATCGTTAATCTCACTGGGTCGTGTTGTCGCTAAGATGCTACTATGTGGGACATATCTTGTGTCGTTATTATGAGAAAGACAAGGCCCGACACTTAGGATTACTTTCGTCGTTACCTCCTTCAGTGAGGCCTCTCGAGAACTTCCAGCTAAGGTGCGAGGGTTAGTTTACGTTTTCTTTGGGAACTCATCCTCGCGGGGCAATTTTTAGTATATAACAAATATCTAAGCTGAAACTTCAAAATCAAGTAGCAGAATCACCTACTTAGACTTTCAGTTGAGACTCCAAAAATTTGATGTCGGTGTGCTTGATTCTTCAAAAGGAATTTCATTGAAGCTAATCAACAAGAAAATTTTAGTTTTTTTCAACTTTGAAGATAAGAGTTTCAAGCTAGATCTACTTGAAAACTTAGTGTAGACTTGATATAGAATAAATTTTTTGTTCTTGGAATACTCACCACCATCCAAAGTGGCTGTAGGTAGCTCAGCTTGCATCGGTGAATAGGTTCACTGCCTAGTCGAACAGCACCAAAAAAGAGGAAGGAAGTAAGTCGTGAGTTAGGCTAAAGGCGAAGAGATGCTAGAGAGTGACCAGAGGAAGATGATCGACAGCCAGATCACATCAATCGGTGATGGGCTGAAGAGGAAGGAGTGGATTGGCCAGAGAACATAGCAGAACAGGAGAGCTTCGGGTATGAGGAAGAAAGAAAAAGATGCTACTAGAAAAGTTATACATAAACTAAAATGGGGAAATTATAGTTTGACCCTATTGACTAGTCATTGTCTTCAAAAATGCCCTCTTAGAAAAGGAAAAATTTTGTTACAGCCCCATCAAATGTTTAAGAACTTCACTTCAATCCCATTGAAAAATATCTTCTATTTCCCCCTTTTTTAAGGCATTACATGTATAAAGTTTACAACTAATTTGATGTTACACTTATATTTCAGGGACAAATTTGTTTATTTTATTTTGGATTATATTCTTCATTGAAATGAATTTTAACAATGACATAGGAAAGGAATTAGGGTCCTTTGGGATAAAAGAGCAAAAATATTTTACTTGTTTGGATGGACAAGTGAACAAATTAGAGGATGAAAATATGAGTGAAATTAGTATGAAATAAAAAAAATCCATAATTTCAAATGTATTTTCTTAATTTGTTTAAGGTGTGAAGGGATTTTAATGGATAATAATATTATTCTAAAATTGTGACATCCTTTGATTTTCCATGTTATTCAATTCTCATACAAGTAATTTTTTAACTAATTTTTCAATATATAAAACAAGAAATATTCAAATAATTACAACCACTTACCTTTAATGAAATAAACTCTCAAAAATCATAACATAAGTTGAAGTAAGGGAAGGCTTACTGAGCTTGTAATTTAATTTATATGGTAAAGAAAAGCAAGGATATGCACATGAAGTAATGCTAGATGAAACAAATTTCATTTTTTGCTATCCATCATTTATATCACCATTATTATTGTCTATTGACAAGGGAAACAAATATTCATAAAACCTCATAATGTTTGTATGTATGTAACATTGTAAGCATAAATAGAGAATAAATTGTGATAAGATAAACTTGCAAATATATGCAAGGTATAATAACAAATAAAGTATCTAAAAAGGAAAAAATGTGACAATAATCATGGAACCCTAAACCTGAAATCAGTATCTCAATCCAACACATGAAAATGACAAAAAAATTACTGCATAATCAAAAAGTTGTCCATTATGCAATTAAAATAGGGTTTTTGATGGTTGTCAAAACCAATCGAAATTAGAAGATTTATAACTAATTTACCCTGCAACTTGTAGCATAAGGTAACAATGGGTCGAGTCGTTGGATCATTCTAATGATAATAATCGGATCAAGAGATAAAAATGGAGGGGGGTTGGCAGCAGCTATTCTAATAGAAAACAACAAGGTAGAACTGTAAACAAGAGCAAGCAAACAACCAGCCCAAGGGAATCAACTAAACTTGAGACTAATCTATCCTTGATCACTAAATATTCATTCAATTATTAATCCTATTTCTGGCCTTAAATCATAGCAAAAAGCCTTGAAATAATTAATGAATCCTCTACTAGATAAGCACCTAACATTTGGTTGATTAAAGTTAAACAAACTAAGCATCCAATTAAGCTAAAACCATCCTAAGAAATCAAGACTCAGTTGAGTAAACAAGCCATCAAAAGCTTGATGCATTAGTTTTTGCCATCCTCTTTCTACAAGTGATCATTAAGCAATAATCATATTAACATCCTAATTAAATGAAGCCATTCAATTCAGATTTCTTAACAAAATGGAGAGGAAAGGAGAATAAATGACCAACAATTAGGTTGCAAAGTGAAAGAGCAAGATCTCAACATTAATCATCAAGTTGTCAATCCCTTGAACTGATTACAAAGTGTTTAGCCTTCCATGAATGGAAGACACAAAATTCCAGAGAAAAACAAAAGAACAACATGCCACTCAACTCCCTTCAAAACTCTCTCACCCTTTTTTTTTTAAAAGTGCTAAACAAGAAAAAGAAGCTAGCTGCTGGTTGGTGGAGTAGGAGTAATGATGAAGGGTTGGTGCAGTCTCTTTTGCTTGCTACCATTTTCTGCTACTACTCCTTTTGCTTGAATGTACATTTGCATATTACTTCTTTGGTTTTTTTACTTGCTCACTAACTTAAATCTAATTGAGTGTGGAGCTGGTGTAAGGAATAGTCATTGGGCCTAAGTTTTATGTCATTTGGGGCCTAAAAATTAAATTTTGCAGAGGCCCATCTCATCAGTATTCTGCCTCTGTATTACAACTCAATTTGCACACCCAAAATGATACATTTAGGTCTGGAATCTTCATAACAATTGTAGCCTTATGTCTTAACTTCCATTTGGGCTTAGTTTGATCTCATTTAGACTTCTACAACTCCAGATATTGCCTGATGAATGCTGAAGGTCAGGCTGCCTGGGATAGAACTAAGATAGTATTTTGGTTTTAGTTTCAGCTCCAATTTCAAATATCCAATTTTGGGATTTAGCCCTCAAGGTCTACATGAAAGTTATAGAGCTATGTCTTATCCTTCCTACAAGATAAGAATCACATTAATTGGATAATTACAACTCAAGTTATAGGTAAAATACAAAAACTGCTAAAAAGGACAAATAATGCAATATTTTCTATAATGATCCCAATTGACACAACATCATGAATATGTAATAACACAACTGAAATAAGTCTGTTTGGACCTTAAAAAGCTTAGTGAGATAACAATTAAATGAGTAAAATATTTTGTTATCAAATTTCCCCTCACTTAGCTTTTGCACTCCTGGGCAAAACACAAAATAACATACAAGAGTCAAAATAACAATTAGATTCAAGACCCTGAGATTTTTTTTTTCAGCAATGATGAGAATTTTATCATAAATAAGGATGTAAGAAAAATTCAGGACATATAACATCTTGAAGCTCATCCTTTACAATTCAAAACTCAAACCAATTAGCAAGGTTATTTCATCAAAAAGTAGATCAACTTGGTAGACTTTACAAGGAAGGCTCTTCTCACAACTCTGTGCGTAGAATGGGAAAGTGTTTCTCTCAAATCCATTCCATGAAAATGCACTACCATAAGCTTGCTTATTATCTAATCTCTACTACTCAAATCACATGCATAGGACAAATTATAAGGACTTCATAAGGTTGTAATATGGCCAAAGGAAAAGAGGAAAGGGAAGGAATGTTATAGATATGGCAATTCAAAATCAACGAGAGGCATAAAATATTACAATAAAGATTCCATTTCTTTTTTTTTTGGGTAATATCATGAGTCACACCTTTCCTTTTTACTTCTCTTTTAGCACATCCCTATGAGTCACACTTTTCCTTTCCACCTCTCTTTTAGCACATCCCTGATAAATGGGAAAAAGGGCATGAAAATAAGATAGTTTTGGTACATTTTGCCTTAATTTTATGTTATGTCCTAGATACTGCTTTTGATTTGTATTTTTCATGCAGGATGATGAAAAGGACTAAAAATAAGGAAGAAATTCAGAGAATGGAGTTGCATCTAGATCAAAGAAAAGATAAAAGAAGAAGCCATGCAAAGAAACAGGTAAGAATTAAGGAAAACATGAAGAATACACCTAGCACGGCCATGCCATGGAACATAGCCAAGCTGTGTTAGGTGCTGCAAGAAAGTTTGGGAAGAAAAATCGAAGAATTTGGAGGCCTTGCATAGAGCATGGCCATGCTACACAACACGCCCAAGTTGTGCTAGAGTCTGCCTAAAGCCTGGAGAAAATTTTGCAAGAATTTGGGAAACCATACATGTAACACACCCATGTTACACAACATGACCAGGCCGTGTTACAAGATGACGTGGCCAAATTGATAAATCCAAATCTCATGAAGCACACCCAACCTGTTTTATGAAGCACAATCATGGTGAATGTGAAAAAAGGCTATAAATAAGGCCCATTGTAAACAGTTTTAATCATGTTATGTTATGTTTTAGAATCCTTCTTTAAGGTTTAGGCTAGTTCTCTCTTTTCTCTTGCTCTAGGCTTTCT
>JANHAO010025228.1:0-11410 GCA_026873985.1 Saraca asoca
GTTATAATCATGTTTTTCTAAGTATTTTTAGTTGGAAATCTTTGAACTCTCTTTACATATATTGTTGCTCAAAAGCTCCTTGTGGCAAACATCTACATTGTTGTTGCTAGAAGGGACTTGTTTTTTTGTAACAAGTAACAACAATTATTGCATAAGGGATTCAAGTCACTTTACTATGTTTTTTATTTTGTCATTATAGTGGTCTCGCATGACACTTGAATGTTTACTCTTCACTGTCATCTAAAACAAATTGGCTACATGAACAAAAGTCTGTGCTAGCCATTAAAGCTACCTGAATGTGGGTATGTTCTGCACTTTTGCATAAACTGGCATGCTTTTCTTAACCTCACACACTCAGAGAGCAACAAAAAGCACATAAAACACCAACATCTTGACGTTTTTTCTTTTCTTTCTTTCTTTATTTATTTTTAAATAAATTCTTTTCTGTAATATCAGTGTATGCATTCATGCATCCGTAGCATAGGATTTTATGAAAAAACAAAACGCAAAAAGAAAGAGAAAGAAAAATGGAAGCAGAATGGGACAAGCAAGAGTGAAGATGAATTTAGGATTAGATAAAGAATCAAAGAGGATAGGTAATCCAAGGATAATCATCTTGGAAGTGCAATAATCTAACTTATGGGCATCATTTATTTTCAGGCAGAAGAAACAAAAGCATCTTGGTGCTGCTGACTTAAACTGGTCTGCTTCTGGGTTGTAGGTTGGTTACATCCTATAATTTAAAGGCTTTCTTTAGGCATTTCTAAGCCTTTTTTGGAATCTAAAGATACAGTTTATCAGCTAACTAATGATTTTATGCTTATCATATGTGTTACCTTCGGGTCAGATCCCATAATCATTGTGGCTATAATTTTGCTTTTGTTTGAGGATATTTTTTCAATTACAAGCAGCTTAGATCTACAGTATTAAAATTGCTACTCTTTAATTATTATTCTGCTAAATAAACTAGATTTAATTTGTGTAAACAACTAGTGAGTCTGCAAGGTATCAAAAAATTTCATAATGCAGATGCGTCTTCTTCAATAGAGGAATAATTACTTGGGCTGGTATATACAGATTTATGGAGCAGATGCCTTAGAATGTTTGTCTTGCCTCAGGTTTAAGGTCCCTGCTCATGTCTCCCTATGTTAGCAGCTGCTAGCAAATAAGCATTAATATAATTTAAACAACGTAGGAAATTTCGTAAGTAATATTTCAACTTATGCATTACTCCAAAATCTTAAAAGTTTAAAAAATAAAAGAAAATTTAAACAACGTATTTTTAAACTATTTTCCATAACTCAAGAAGAATTAAATATTATAAAATTAGGAAAAACAAATGATCATGAAGAATTGTTAAAAGAAATTACTATAAAATTACAAAATTTAACCACTAATGAAAAATCTTCAAAAACAAATGGAAAAGCTCCATAAGACATTAATATAATTTCAAAAGATAGGAAAATATATCAATTAGAAAATCAATTTTAGGAAATCAACAAATTAATAAAATATATGAAAATTATATAGGATATACATCAAAGCAAGGACAAAAATTAAATCAAAATTACTATACTAGAAATTATTAAGCAAAACTAACACCTTCAGATGTTCAATATGAAGAAAGAAATTAATAATTTAAGTATTAGTAATGGATTAAAAATTCAATTACAAGAATTTTTATTAAATCCAATATCTGACTCTGAAGACTCTCAAGAGGAAGATGAACATGTTTATCAAATTTAAGATGATTCTGATTTAAAAGAACATATTTCTGAAAATAAAAATAATAAAAATTGTTTACAAGATAGTGGAGAAATATGCCTATGTTCTTCAGCAACTTCTCTAACTATCAATATTCTTTCAAAAAATTTTCATTGAAATCATCATATTGTATATCATTCAAAATTTTCAAAAGTATAATATTTTACGCTTTCAAATTTCAATCTTATGCACATAAACATTTTAGGTTCAAAGGATGAAAAAGTCTACTCCTTCTCCAAAAAGATCCAAAGTAGATTATGCTATGAAAGCTCCAACATCAGCAACCTCATCAAGCTCTTTAATAATTCAACCTTCAATAGGATCTACCATTTTATCTACTCAAAATAGATTTACCACACTTGGAACAATATCTTAGTCCCCAAGAAATTATCTTAAGGCTGCAACCTCTTCAATAAACCCATTTTCTCTTACTACTACTCCAACTAAGCTAGTGTTCACCGAAAATATAAGATATGTTGTCAAAAATATCAAGATTCCAATATCAATCATTGAAGATTTTCAAAAGGTTGCATCACCGTATGAAATTGCTTAAAAATTTTTATCTCAAAATTGTTATTATATTTCAGAAGACTTTAGAAAAACAAGGGAATTTTATCAACTAGTTATACTACAAACTCAATCAATGGCACTAGGAAAAAAAGATGGATCCCTCAAATCCAAATAAAATAGCTTTTTCAACTATCAAAATAATTCAAGTAATTTCTCATTAAGATTGGAAATTATCTTCTTCATATACTCATAAGAAAATTCAAGTATATTTTCAACCAGAGACTTTCAATTATAAGGATTACAAACAAGTTTGGTATAATATTCTTTTTTACAATAATTATCATTATTTTTGGTTTATTCAATTCATTTTCACATTCTCAAAAGATCTATAGCCTGGTTCTTAGAACTCAAATTTTTGATGTCAAAATCCAAGAAAGCTTTGATTTGTTTTCCTCAAGAGTTAGTCAAAGTATTGATAAATTACAATGATTTTCTGTAAGTTTCAAAATTACATGGATACTCTGCTGGGATTATGCATATATTAAGATATAATAAATAGTTAAGAAATAGTTATTTTAGAAATGTCTTTTTTTAAATCAGAATCTTCTTGAACTTGATAAAAATGTTCATGCTCCTCTTGAGAATTTTCAGACTCAGATATTGGATTTAATAAAAGTTTTTGTAATTGAATTTTTAAATCATTACTAACATTTAAATTATTAATTTTTTATTTCATATTACAATTCGTACTATAATGACCAAATTGGCCACATTTATAACACGCTACTTCTCTATTTTTGAAAGTTCTTTTAGGCTTTTTAAATTTTTGGTTACTAGTTTGGGTTGGCTGTTTTATTTATGTAACTAGTTCTTTTTAATGGTTTGGATAGTACTATTCTATTAGCTTTTTTTTTCTTTTCTTCTTTTATTGAGGGTGCTTTTTGTATGGATTGATAATTATATTGTTAACAAAATGTTCCCCACTCTTTTTTATTAATTCTATTTTTAGTTTTTATTCTAGCTTTTAATTTTAAATCAATACATAAAGCTAAACCTTCTTCATTTATTATATTAATTAATTGACCATAATTTAATTTTACCGAAGGTATATTTTCACTAAATTCTTTTCTTAAATTGCTTCACACTTTTTCTGCAAATTGATTCAGAAGTCCTACTATAAATTTTTCTTTTCAATAAGTTAAATTACAACCTGAGCTTATAAATTTTTTTAATAAAAATACATTTTTATACCATCTAAAATCTATTAATATTGGGCACTTATGATTTAATAAAGTTTCAAAGGCTCTATCTTGAATTTGAGATAGGTTTCCTATGAATTGTTTTGTTATTGCTTCTATTAAGGTAATGATTATATCAAATGTCTGAACTATTTGTCCATTTATGATTTCTAGTTTGACCATTTGAAATGTTTGAGTTTTTTCATATTTTGATATATAATAATCTCACCATCCTTTTAATTGTCTTGAGAATCCTATTACAATTAGATTAGCAGTTTATACATCTTCATTACCTTAAATTTTGAATGCTATTGCTGTCATCGTTATATTTTTTAAAGTGTTGATTATTTCATATTCACTTTTTCCATTTATATTCCATTCATGAGCTCCATGTCTAGGAGTTTTCTCAATATTGGTTTTTCTTTTTCATATTAAATATTTAGAGGTGTCTATAAAATTGTTTTTGTGGTCAAATTGGATTGAACCCATAAAATCAAATAGAACCAGATGAAATTGATGAACCAAAACTAATTAACTATTTTATTTTTAAATTGGTTTTTTGATATTTTTTAACTGTAAAATAAAATTTTGAAGGATATAGTAAATAAATGGCTCACAACTAAAATATTTTGTTAATTGTTAACTTATTATAGAACTTATAATGATTTTTATTTATTATATTTATGAGTTTTTATATATTATAAATTTAAATTTACAAATTATATTATGTGTTGATTATTTTTATATATAACTCAATTAAATATATTTAATTTCTTAATTATAATGGTATTTGGTTCAACTATTGGTTTAACTAGTCAAACCAATCAAACCTTGATCTAGTATCCCTTTTGATTCAATATCCGGTTCAATTTTTAAAATATTGTGAGTGTGTGTATATATATATATATATATATTATACTGAGAAAAACATAAAATTTAAGTAACAGTGATAAATTAATGCGTTGAAAACTAAATATTATTGTTAGTATTCTAGTGAGAATTGTCAAAAAGAAAAAAAAAGATGAAATCTTTGATATTGTAGATTATAAATGAAAGATTTATGAGATATTTGAAGGTGATGAGGTTTTTTTAATTTTGCTTTAGGCTATTTGTTGAGATTTTGACTCTTTTATTAATAGAAGAAATAAATTTCTTAATTGCATATTTTTTTAGAAATTGAAATTTCATAGGTAGATTCCATTTATTTTTAAAAAATTTAATCAATTGTATGGTTACCAATGAGGTTTCTAAAATATATATATATAATTAATAAACAAGTTAAATAGATTGTCAGTTAAAATAAATGGATAACTGAGATTATTTTTATACTTATTAAGATGTTGGCAGATACCTTAAAGCATTGTATGCTTTAATTTTAACTTCTAGCACAATAAAAATAAACATATTATATATGCATAATATCATTGATATATGACATAACTTTAATAAATAAAAATCATAAAATTAGAGTAATATTTGTGTGTAATTTTTAAAAAATGAAAAAACAAATATTCCTCATTTCATATTTTATCAACAAAACAAATATAGTCTAAAGATAACTATAAAAAAATAAAGCTAATATAAGAAAATATTTACATAAAAATTTGAGTTCTATATAATTTTTTGAAATATGTATACTTAGTATATAAATAATATGAAGTTGTGTTTAGTGGTAAAATTTTCACAAGTATGTGCTATGGGCATTTTATGGACTGAGTGGAATGAGCTAGCAAAGGTCCAATGGACCAGATCAGGACAAAGGTGTGGCCCAATTTGGAACGAGGTCGCTGAAGTCGAATAGTAGATCGCGTAGCGCGAGCTCGAAGCCTCTAGCAGACTGAGACTATAGCAAACTCCGTCCGGCACAATTGAGAATAGCTAATGTCTAACAGATAGTCTGAATACACTTCTAACTTGCAAATCAACCTCCAAAGTCTGACAATGATTTACCCCACATTTATTACCTAACGCCTAGCATTTATTGTCTAATGCAAATGTAATCATAGTTTTACAATGACAAATTATGACTTGTAACTTTCTCGGCTCCTATAAATAGGAGGGGAGTCCATTATAATAGAGATAGGAAAAAATACATGCAGAAACTTTGCTGAAATAGAATCACAAGTATTGTAACTCTGTAAAACTAAGTAGATAAATAATCTCAAAAAGCAAATACAATCATCATGGCCATAGGGGCAATACTAACTTTAGCTAAACTATGATAAAACCCTGTGTATCCATTTTATTCTTTTTCTTCTTGCTTTCGTCATCCCTCCACACTTTCATGTCTCATACAGTAGTTTGGATTCCAGAATTCTTAGTTGATCGATTACCAAAATCGACTATCAATATTTTGGTACGTCCAGTGGAACTTGATTGCTATTCTATTATTTTATCAACCAACTATAATGGCAAGAGGGAGAACAACCAGGAGTTTTGATGCCACCACAAACCAGTTAGGTGGCTGTCAAGAGCAACTATGGACAATGTTAGAAGAAGGAAGTCCAGTCCTACAAATGCTTCTTCCATTCCCTAGGAACTGACGATGTGCAGGTGTTGCACCAATGCTAGGAGGCACTCAAAAATGTAATTAGAAAACTTGTTGATGCTGTTACAGTGCTAACTCAAGCGCACACCCACGGAGTCTAAGGATAGGCTGAAGCTACAATAATAGGAAGAACAAACTAAGGGCCACAAGGAAAGGTGCTGGTTTAAGGAGAAAAGCTTGCAGGAGAAGGACCTCAACATGTAGGTTTAATTCACTCCTCCAGCTTACGACCTGAGTCGCAAGATCATCAAGATTGTGATCATGATAAAAGTAGGTGACCTAAAAGCTCACATCACACTGAGGGCTCAAATGTAGTTTGCGACAGCACTAGAGGTTGTCAGTTTAAAACACAAAATTTAGTGGTGGAAGAGTTATTACAGAAGGTCCAATGATTGGAGAAACGCCCATTAGCTTAGGATCAGTTAGGTTGCTGTGAGGAGAGGACCTTGTTCTCTAGGGAAATTGAGATGGAACCCCTTCCTCACTGGTTCAAAGTCCCTGCTATCCCATCATATGATGGGAAAAGTGATTCTTATGACCACTTAGATGCCTTTAACATCCAGGTGGATCTCTAGATGATTAACCCCCTGGTCAAGTGCCGTGTTTTTCCAACTACTCTTAGGGATGTGCCAAGGGCATGGTTGAAAAACTTTCCAACTCATAGCATTAGAAGCTGGGAAGACTGCCAAAAGAAGTTCATTGACCAATACAAAGCTTTGAGGAGATAGTTCGTACTGTCTTGTCACCTTGCTACAATTTTTCAGCGAAGAGACGAGCATTGAAAAATTATATCACTAGGTTCTATAGTGAGGTGAATAATGTAGACAACCCCTCAGATGATAGCATTCTAATGGTGATCTCAACAACTCTTTGTAAAGACGAAAAATTATACGACAGTTTTTACAAGTCCCCGGTAAAAGACCTGGGAGAGCAATTGGTGATGAGTAGTGGTTAACAGCAGTTGGTGGTGGTGGGAAATGGTCAATGATGATGAGTGGTAATGGACTAAGGTGGTAAAACATTAATGGAAGGGTAGACAAAATGGTCTTTTTATATAACTAAAATATTCCCATGTCATGGCAATGTAAGATACCTGCCTCTCTCATAGGAATATTGGGTTAAAAACATTCTTAAGTAAATTTTTCTAAATTTTGAACCAAAGATGAGAATCTAACATTCCCTTAAAATAGTCTTGGGAATGTGAGGAAAATTCCATGAACTAAACACCACTATATAGATTTTTAAACTCATATGATGCAATGTTCTTTTGATAATTATGGAGATCATTATTTGATCTAAATAAATAATTTAGTGGTGGCTGAATTGTGATTTACATTTAAAAGGTTGAATTATTTGACCTAAATAAGTTTTGATTTAAAACGGAAAGTTTTATGAAAATGATTTACATTTAGGTTTGGTTTCTAAAGGAGAAAAATGCATTGCATCCTACTTTTGAGTGAGTGGTATTTATACTCACTAAGCTTTTAGTCAACCTTCGTTAGGGGTTTTTTGTTATTTTTCAGGAAGAGCTTAAGAAAGTTCAACTGAAGAATCATTAGTGGCAAACTAGGACAGAGCATAAGGTGTGTCAATGCATGCATGTGACGTATTTATATTAAATATTAATATAAATAATATCTTGTATATATACATTTTCAATCTATTAGTTATATGAAAGTGGTTTGATTTTAAAGCATGTGCATTTAAATTTCTTTAGGCTTGAGTTCTATAACCAAAGTTCCAGCTTCGTAAGCTAGCCTAACCATAGATAAGCTAAAATGGCTAGGAGCGGTCAAATCTTAGGATGTGGGTTTGACATAAGTTTAGCGATTACTACATTAATCAATCAAACTGGCAGAAAGTTATAACTTAGCACTCAATATGATCAAAGTACCTCGATCTCAAACCATCAGTGCAATAGCTCTTCTACAAGTACATGCAATCGTTTTACAACATGCCAAGCTTGCATTGGTGTCCCATTAGCCACTCTTAGCCCTTTATTACTATAAAAAGCCTAAAGTACATTGTCATGAACACTTATGATCATTTTACCATTCAAATGCTATATAATGATCACTAACTTTAGCCCTAGAAAAGTTGCAATGGAAACCATAACCTTGGTCTGCTGACCGCTTTATGGAAGAACAAATCTTTGCCACCACTAGCCATCTTAGAAGAATCACATTTACCATTACTATATGAAATATAATAATGGAATGCCATTTCATTCTATTCCATCCTATTTTGATTCCAAACCAATACATATCCAACCAAATGACCCATTATGTCTAGTACAAAAGTACCATTACTAGAAAATGTAAATTTTGCAATGGTTACACAAAGGCAGTTCAATCACCTATTGTTATATACTGAAATAAAAAATGGTTATGCCAACCACCATTAGGAAATTACATAAACATTAAAATTTAAACTTAGCAACTATCTAATGACAATGACTGTAAGGATTTAGCATGAAGTTATGTTCATACTTGTAATGCCCCTAGAGGGTCAACTTGATTGAACTCGAATATAAGTCTAATTGGTCAACACGAGGGTTGACCCTTAAGGTTGAGCTAACCTATTGACCAGTTCTAATGAACCAATTGATTGGTTCAGCTAGTCAACCAAGTTTAGCATATCGGTCAACAGTTAATGTCAGATCAAACAAAACCCAAATGCATGAAATTCAAGAAATCAGAATCTCAATGCATCCAAAAAGTCTCTAAGAGTTAAACCCTGTTGGTAAAAGGAGTCTTTGCATTCCTAATCTGAATTGGCAAAATAAAGATAAATTAATCAAATCAAAAGCTAAATTGAGTTAATTTCATCTCATATTTATCAAATCTTAATTTTTAATTGGTGAATTTCTATTATTTTGTGAGATTTCATTTGGGTGACAACTTAGGCCCTATAACCATTTGATTTGACTACCAAGAAATGTCCATGAAGGTTTTCTCTACTAGATAAGTGGGAGTTTCTACCATTTTAGCCTCCATTTGATATAAAGATGTATTTTTAAATTAGCCAAATGTTTTTATGATGTGTTAAGAGGTGGGAATTAGACCTAAATTAAGGATAATATAGAATTAGAAAGGGTTTAAGTTATGAAATGAGTATGAAAAAGAATCAAGACATGTTATGAGCATGATCTGGATATGAAAAGGTTATAGATTATGTTAGAAATTTTGAATGATGTTGTCATAAAGAATAGAACATGGTTAGATTAGAAAATTAGGTTATATGTGTTGAATGATTATTTGTGATATTTGACTGTTTGTATGTATGTGTTGGTGGGCTTAGCTTATGGCCTAGCATAAGGTTGGAATGTGACATAAGCCAGATATTTGAGAAAATTTGTTTTTTCATGTTTTCATGTTTTTCATTAATTTCATGACTTTTCGTAACTTCATGCCTTTTATGATTTTCATAAGTTTTACCTAAATTTCTTAATTTCAATGATTTCCATAATTTTATAAATATCACATCAATCAAGAATCTTACAAATTGCCATAATTTCATACTCTCCATAATTTTTATAAATATTACAACTTGTATAATCTTCAAAAATTCTAAGACTTCTATATTTGTTTTTACCATTATTTCATGATTTAAATATAATTTCTTATGGAGTGAAGGCTAAGATAGATTAGATAATTCCTAATAGGGATAATGGTTTTAATTTAATGGGTAGAATTAGTAAGGGTAGATGATTGGTTGTCGAGGCCAATCAAAATTAAAAATTTATAAACCGAGCTACCTAAACTACTTGTAGTATAGGCAACACTGGGTCGAGTCCTTGGATCATTTTGGATGATGATATCAATCAGATTAAGAGATAGAAATAAAAGGGGGGCTTGGCAGTAACTACACTAACAATTAACTACAATGTAGAAACTAAAATAGAAAAAAAATAAACCAACCAGCCCAAGGGAAGTAACTAAACTTGAGATTAATGTATCCTTGATCACTAAATAATTCATTCAATTGTTGATCATATTCTATAGCTTAAAATCATAACAAGAATCCTTGAAAATGATTAATGAGTCTAATCAAAACTCAACCAACAAACAATTCATCAAAATCTCAATGCATTGCTTAGTTTTCCTATCCTCTTCCTACAAGTGATTATTAATCAATAATCATATAGTCATCCAACTAAATGGATCCATTCAATTTAGAAAACTCAGTAAAAATAGAGAGGAAAGGAGAAGAAATGACCAACAATATGAATGCAAAATGAAGGAACAAGATCTCCACATTAATGTTCAAGTTTGTTAACCCTTGGATTGATTGCAAACTTAGCCTTCCATGGAAGGCAAAAAACTTCAAGGAAAAGAAAAGAAAAACATGCTACACTATTGCTAGAACTCCCTAAAACTACTTTCCAAATTGAACTAAAAAACTCAACTAAAAGAGCTTTACCCGGATGAAGAGAAGCTAGTTGGATGGTTGGTGAGTAGGCAATGATGGTTGGTCTGGTTGCTTGCTGCCACTTTTTTTATGTGTTTTGTGTCTTAATGTAAACTACTTCTTCTGGTTTTTCAGGTGCCTTAATGAATTTCATATGGTTGAGTGTGAGCTGGTATAAGAGATGGTCCATTGGGCTCAAGTTGCATGCCAACTGGGGCCTAAAAATCTAGTTCTATAGAGGCCCGTTTCATTAGCATTCTATCTCTGAATTATAGCTCCATTTGCTCTCCCAAATTGATGGATTTAGATCTAGAAGTCTTCATGAAAGTTGTAGCTTTATGTCTTAGCTTCCATTTGGGCTTAGTTTCACCTCATTTGTACTTGTATAGCTCCATATATGGCCTGATTAGTGTCTAGAGGTCGGGCTGCCTGAGACAGGCTAAGGTAGCATTCTAGTTTTGGATTCAACTCCAAATTTAGATAGACAATTGTGAGATTCAACCTTAGAGGTCTGCGTAAAGTTTGTAGAGCTATGTCTAAGCTTTCCTACAAGATAATAATCATATTAATTGGATAAGTGTAGCTCAAGTTATAAGTAAAATACAGAAACTACTTAACAAAGCCAAATTCTGTAGAATTTCTTCTAATGATGCCAATTGGCACCACACCATAAATATATGCTAACATAGTTGAAGTAAGTCAATTTTGAACCTTAAAAAGCTTAGTGAGAGGGAAATTAAATGAGTAAAATATTTTGTTATCAATTTCCCCACACTTAGCTTTTGCACTCCCGGGCAAAATACAAAACAAAACACAAGGGTCAAAAGGATAGCAAGAAGATTCAAAAGACCTTGGGATTTTTCAGCCATGATGAGAATCTTATTACAAACAAGGATGGATGCAAGCAAACTCAGGTCACACAGCATCTTGAAGCTCATTC
>JANHAO010025229.1:0-11404 GCA_026873985.1 Saraca asoca
TGCAAGATCTTGAACCTCCAGTTTTTGTTGATTTGAATTTGAAAATTTTGACTTGAACTTTCAATGCCTTCTAATGTCCACTGTGCAGATATCCTTTCAAAGTTGAAATTACATCACCTTTTGGAATGATGGAACTGTGTTTTTCTAGCTCCATACAATTCCTTTTTGAACACTTGCATTTCATCAATCCTTGGTGATGTGTGATAGACAAATTGCTCATTTATAAGTAAGCTGTAGGCTTGCAAACATTGTCTGTGGAATGAAATATGAGAGTCGAAGTAGCTTGACAAGCATTTGGTGTGGACTGAGCTAGAGTATCATATGAAAAGGGTTCTTGAGGAGTCTTAAAAAAGAAAAAGGATAACACCAAAAAACTATAAATAATTTTTTTCTTGAGAAAGGTCTTTTGTAGTTGGAAATGAATGTTAGAATTTTCCTATGAACGCACATAGTTCGAAGTCTTTAAATTAAAACTTAGATTACATAAGTGTCAAATTAATATTATGAACAAGTCCATACTAAGTGATATTGTTGTCAAGCTTAAAATGACACTTAAATCAAAAGTGATTTACTGACATATGAGCCATGCCACTAGGCTTTACTAGGATGAGTAAGCTTTGCCCAATAGGATTTTGCATATATAGGATAGGTCCCACACTAACCATAAGTTAGTCCTACAATCTCCCAATTAGAATTTGCATATGTTTAATCTCAATGGCTACCAGGGATCGAAATGAGTGCACCTACTAGAATTTATACATATTGAAATCAATCGATTCACAATCTTCATGAAGCAAGTAATTTTAATTTATATTATTGTATTTGCATATTATTTACATTAAGTAACATGATTTATTTGATCTTGCAATTAGTTTGATTTATAAAGCAATTCTTGCAATTGAAATCAAAATCAATTATTTCATCATGTTACATGGCTAAATATTGTACAAATTTGCTTGGAAACTAATTATTTCATCATGTTACATGGCTAAATATTGTCCAAATTTGATTGAAAATTATATGTATTATATATTCATGAAATCAAGAAATGTTGTGAGTTCCATGTTTTTAAAATTAACATCTTACAATAAAATTAATCTGTAATTTTTTACATAAATTAATTTCTAGTTGCATAAGATGTATTTTGCACAAATAAATTTTAGGGTTTGTGTATCTTTTACAATGTTCTGAAACATAACCAAAAATTAGGTGTTTAAGGTTTTAAAGAAATGGATTAGATCAAATTTGAACCAATTTGTGTCATTTTTCTTTAAAATTGATTCATGGTTTTGTCTCGAAATAATGTACTGAACAAAATCCATATTTTAATTTGATCAAAGCTGGTGTGTATAAGCCTTTTGAATAAAAAAAGTTTTACATAAAGGGCCACTTTTGGCTTCAAAATACTTGCTCAAATTCAAAGCAAATTTTGTCCAAATTCATTCAAATTAATTGTTGGATTAGTCTTGAATTCAAATAAGAATGTGAATCCATAAAATCATTTGATGAAAAATGGCCTAAAAAAAAATTGGGTTGAAGCCAGGCTTGAAATGGGGTTTGGTGACCTAATTACATAGGTATTCGGGTGAAAAAAAATGTTGCTGGGCTTGGCATGGCCTTGCCCACTCATGGACCAAGCCAGACATGTGTGGCCCACACACCACCTTCCTTAACAGCCATTAACGATTGTTGAAATGTTTCTATTATTCTTTTCTGCCTTGGAGTATTTTGGTATTCTTTTCAAAAAATTTTGAAAATAAAAATTTTTATTTTTTGCTCTATTTATTTGAATATTAATATGACATTACCTAGGTCTAAAATTTTTATCATATAATCCCTACATGTTAAACTACTATACATTATTTTTGCAGTTTGATATGATACTATTTGGATGTTAAATTGATTTTAGATGATTATATGTGTGACAGTATTATTATGTAAGAATTATCAGGTATTATTATGAAAAAATTAATAATTGCTCATATTATATCATACAATTTTATGTAATAAGATCAGTTGTATAAAATTTTGGTGAAAATGAATTATCTAGTCTAGTATCTAGGAGAGTGCTATGTAATAATATTTATACCCTATCAGCATGATTATTAATATACTTTGTCGGCGACAATTTGAGTGCTAGGGTTAAGTATTGTGTTCCTAAAATTCTAAATACCATATCGGTGGAGTTTTAGGCAATCCTTGTATTTTATTAAAAAATCATAAATACTCTATTAATGTTAGATTTTGTAGTATGATACTATTTAAGAATTACATAGTGTATAAGGAAATTTCACAACTAAACCATGTTAAACATGTGTTATAGAAATTTATGATTAATTTCATAAATTGCTATTTCTTTAAGCTTTGTTACCTATGCAATTAACTTCTATGAAAATAGTGAATGAGATTAATTATGAGGACTGGACCAAGTTATTGAAGTTGTATCTAACAATTAATAATCTGGATTTGACATTAAGAGATGAAAAAGTTGATGATTAATGATAACTCTATTGTTGCATAAAAATCTTTTCATGAAAATGGACACAGTTGAATAGAGTATGCTTGATGGTTTATGAAGTACACTTTGGACAAAACCACTAGGTAGAGCATTTTTTACTTTTCAAATGCCAAAGCTTTTCTGGACTTTATAGTTAAGAAGTTTATGAAGTTCAATAATGTTAAGAAAGGTTATTACTTTTCTTTGCTAAAGAAAATTACCTATGTTGGTGTTAATGGAGTTTGAAAGCACATTATGAAGCTAGTGCAATATTACAATTGTTTGAAAGCTATGAATGTGGACTTTGGAGATAGTTATCTAAACTGGTGTGCGTTGGAATTTCTTTGTACTCAATTTGATATTCTCAAGACATCATATCACACTTAAAAAGGTGAATGGACTATCAATTCACAGTGCTCACTTCATTTCACATGGATCAAGTGTAGAGTATAGAAATAAGTCACAGCAAAAAGATAAAACAAGAAAATCTAGTTTCAAGAAGAAGAAAATTGATATGAATATGTAACACCATAGACTTAAGAAGTCTTTATTCAAGTGGACTTGTAGATTCTATATGAAGTATAGACATAAGAAACTAGATTGCTTTAAGCTTAAAAAATGAGTTCATAAGAAGAAGAGGTAAGATGTTCCCCTATCTTTAGTATGTTTTGAATCAAATATTATAGTTGTTTTGTCAAACACTTAGTGGTAGACACCAATGCAACTATTCACATTATGAATTCATGATAGATGTTGAAAAACAAAGGAAGCCAAATAATGAAGAGCTAATAGTTAGATTGAGAAGTGGAGATAAAGTACAAGTGGAGCATATAGAAGTAGTAACTTTAAGTTTATCTTTTAACAATGTTTTACAGTTAAGAGATATTATTTATGTGTCTTCCTTGAAAAAGTAATTTGATTTCTATTGTTGCTTTAGACCGATGCGGAAACATTTGCCATTTTGGAAATGGAAGATTCAGTTTATGATTTTGTTACAGCTAGTTCTAGTTATTTGTATGATGATTTATATAAAATTAACTTAGACCCTACATTTATAAATTTTATAAGTACCGTGGTTTGAAATAAAAGACGTAGAATTGATGAGAGATCTTCAATGCTATAACATAGGTGTCTAGGTCATATTTGGAAGAGATTGATAAAATAAGGGATTCTTCATGACCTAGATTTCTCTAATTTTGGTACATGTATCAATTGCTATTGGTATATGCCCTAAGAACCAACCATAAGATGATTATATGAGCATACATTGTATTGTGTTTTATTATATATATATATAAGACATTTCAAATTATTATGCTCTTTTCTATATTTGCATAATATGAATGGGCATAATATTTGTCCCTAGGATAGTTATTTCTATAAAAACTTCTTAAATGTCCTTAGTCAATTATCATTATGAATTAGGATAATAATGATATATGGAGACTAGTATATATGTTGGCTAATGACCAGATTTTATCGATCATGGATATAAAATATCAAACCAACACATAGGCACATGTTAGAAAATAAGTGTAGAAGACAAACCTGCCATAAGAATGCTACATGGATTGTCATGAGTGTCACAAGCAATTTTCATAATGACAATGGTGTATGTGATCTCTTGACCTAAAATCACCATGGTTTCCTAAATAAGAAGTTATATACTTTGATATCACCTAAAGTCATTTGTAATAGAGTTGCCTATAAAGCCAGTTATTAGGTATACTACTAATAAAGTAGAGGGATGTAGGTGACTTAGATGGGATTTTGTCCTTCCTTCACGAGAAAAGTGATATCTATAAGCCCTTTGATTGAGTATGGCTACAAAATGCATGGTCATACTAAAATGAGTGAATATGTGATATTGATCTCATTTGTTTTTGATTAGTCAACTCAGGGATCAAGAAACACATAGATTAAGCTATAAAGAGGGTGGTACATTCAATGCCTCAAGTTTAGTCTAGATATTAAGGACAAAGGGACTAGATTACATGGAAACATTGATCATGGAAAGATTATATTGAATTACTGACATTCTCATCACTTGGGTACCATTGATGTATTGCTAAGTATCATTGACTATTTATGATTCTCAAATATGATTTCAGTACAATTGCCAATGTGATGGAACCTATAGCGTCACACACAAAGAGTGAGTTAAAAATTGGAGTTTATGTAGTATTATTAGGACTCTTAGTTAGACCAAAGCTCCTAATTGGGATAAGGCCAATATGATTTGGCTTTTACTAAAGTTATAATATCTTGGACTTATTATTGACTAGAACCATTCATTGGACCTAGCCAACAATTCAAGGCCAATGTATTCAACTATCATGATACCTTGAATTGATTATTGAGTAGACCTATTCATTGGACCTAGCCAATAATCCAAGGCTAATATATTTAACTATCATGCTACATATAGACTAATTATTAACTAGAACCATTCATTGATCCCAACCAATATTCCAAGTCCAACGTATTCATCTTTCTTAAGGAGTTTTAGTTAAAAACTTCCTTTAAATATAATCTTATGAAATTCTGGCTAGATAATCTTGTGCATAGATAAGAGGAATATAAGAGAGGCAACACCAAAACAAATCTAGTTGCTAGCACTTCGTGAAAGTTGAATTGCTCCATCCAATTGATCCATAGATTAAAGTTTTTGGATTAGCTCATACGGATACCATAGAGATACAACTCTATTGAATTGTGCTTATGATTCTAATCATGATTGAGTTCATAATTTAGATCGTGGTTGTGTTAATGATTCAAAATCACAGAAGTAGATGTTTTTGTAGTAAGATCTTTTGTCATGCTACAAGGTATGGCACTTATCACTAATTTATGGATTTCTTCACTTGAATCCTTGGTGGCTTACAGAGGATTTTTTTTTTAATTTTTCATTGTGCCTACTCTTCTGAAACCTAACAATGGTATTAGAGCCACTTGTAAAACCATAAATTAAATTATGTGTTTTTATGCATTTCAATTACTGGATTAATTGTATGCATATAAATTGAATGAGCTTTTGGATTAATTTATATATATATATATACAATTTCATTTTAATGAGATTAAAAGTGAACAAAAAACATATTTGATGTTTACATTATTAGGGGTTATAATTGGAAACCTAAATCTAGACCTCATTTTAAAATCAATCAATTTAAGTGGCTTTCTAATTTTTAAATGGTTAAAATTGGAAACAAAATCAAATCCAATTATATCTTATGGTTATTTGTTTGCCTTTATTTGTTATATGCTACATGGTGCATAGTTATGGCCTCTTTACCCCAGTATGATTGGATTGTATTGTATTTTAAATATGGTTGTAATTTTTAAATGCAACTTGCATGTTGTGCCTTTCTCTGTATTTTTTGGTAGTACATTCTCTTTTCACCTAATTCCTCTCGAATGTAACTTAAGGTTTCTCTTTTAATATGTAATTATAAAATAGTGTAGAGTTAGGATAGACATTATGTACACAACCAATATCCATAGAGAAAATTACTTTAGAAACAAGGAAGTCAAAGACATATAAGGACAACCATGAAAAACACTTGAAAAAGATGATTTACCCTAGGTTGACCTATTGATTTTTTCATTGGCTTGGGAAGATCAATGTAGTTGCACCATAACTATATCACATTTTACTTTAAGCTTTATTTCAATGTATGAGATATGTTAAATTATAAGCATGCATGTGTGAATGGTTAATAATGGTGAGATTTATAAAAAACATTACATATATAAATCCATCAAAATAAAATATTAAGTTAGTAATAAACCATGATGCCTTCCAATGGCTGGCACTTGTCAAGGCCTTAACTAGGCTATAAATCCATCAAAATAAAATATAGAGAAAGTTTGCCAAAGCAAGGTACCTCATTTATCTTAGTAAAATGCAATAGGATAATAGTGATATCCAACTGCCAACTATTGGGTATGAATTAACTAGGCTATTTCTAAAGGCATAGAGTTAGGCTTAAGTCTATAAGATGGACTAGGACAGGAGTTGTTCATCTAACTATCCAAGAGTTACATATGATATAATTGGCAAGTGTTGCTTACCTAAATAGCCAAAACTTGGGTGATAAGCCAAAGTTGACTCAAGACTGAGTGAAATATGGATCTAGGCCCACTAGTAAGTCTCGTCAATGTGACTTTTTGAATTAATAGTAAAGGCTATTAGTTTGAATAAAATAGTAGGAGTTATATCTAATAAAAGGCTTTATTAAAGAATTAAAAGCATGACACTTATTTTGCATATTTCTATTGTAGATGTTAATGGCATTAAACACACCAAATAATCTATCATTACGATCAATCCTTTAGAAAGATAAGCTGACTAGGACAAATTTCCTAGATTAGTATAGAAATATAAGGATAGTCCTCAAGCATGAGTGAAAGCTAAATGTCTTAGAACAACCCATTCCTTAGTTATCTACTGTAAATGCTCCTAAGGCTATAAGGGATGCTCATAAAAAGCATTAGAATGATGCTTTGGATGATGGTTGCCTCATGTTGGCTGCCATGAACTTTGGGCCACAAAAGCAACATGAGAATATGGATGCTTTTGACATGGGTGTGCACCTTAGAAAAGTTTTATCAAGGATAGCCATGATAAGGGAGGTTCAATGTCTCAAAGGCATTACTTTAGTGCAAAATGGTAAAAGGAAATCTTATTAGGGTTCATATACTCAAAATGATTGGGTATGTTGAGAACCTTGATATGTTGGGTTTTCCATTGAGCCAGGAGTTGGCTACTAATTTAGTGCTATAATTGTTGCCATAGAGCTATAGTCAATTTGTCACGAATTACAACATGAGTGAAATTGACAAACCATTGCCAAACTACTAACCATTTAAGAATTGCTGAACAAAATTTGTAAAAGGCAAGCCTAAGCCTATAATGATAGTTCAGAAAGGCAAGGGTAAGGGCAAGCTCAGAAAGAAGCAAGATTCCAAATTCAAAGGCAAGCCTAAGCCTAGGCCTAAGACCTTTGCACTGAAACCTAAGGGTGGAATGGCTATGGAAGGGAAATGCTTCCACTATGATTAGACCAGATATTGGAAAGTGAGACTTCTACTACTTTAGGTATTTTTGTTATAAAAGTCAATTTATCTACTACTACATTTTGGGTATTAAATATCAGGTGTTGTTCTCACATCACATTTGTACTAATGTGCAAGATCAAAAAATGAAGTAGAGCTCTAACTAAAGGTGAAGTCAACTTGTGAGTAAGCAATAGAGCAATAATTGCTAGCCCTAGCTATAGGAACATATTTTTTATCTTTGCCTACTAGATTAGTTATTAAATTAGAGGATTGTTATTTTATGCCTACTATTGGTAGGAATATTATTTCTATTTTTGGTTTGGACAAGAAAGGTTTTTCATTCTTAAAAAGAACAAAAGTTATTCTATTTATCTGAATGATATGTTTTATAGTAGTGCACAATTGTTTAATAGACTTCACATTATAAACCTTGAAATACTTGTCTATGACATAAATATTAAACAATTCAAATCAAATGATTCAAACCCAACATATATCTAGCCTTGTCGCTTGGGCCATATAAATGAGAAACACATATACAAGCTCCATAAAGATAGATTCTCATATTCATTTGATTTTGAATCTTATGAGATGTGCGAATCTTGTTTATTAGGAAAGATGACTAAAGCTCCTTTCACTAGGCATAGTGAGAAAAGGCTAGTGATTTGTTGGGCCTCATACATACTGATGTGTGTGGACCTATTAGCTCAGTGGTTAAAGGAGGTTTTCATTACTTCATCACATTTACTAATGATTTTAGTATATAAGGCTATGTATATCTTACAAAACATAAGTGAGAATCCTTTGAAAAGTTTAAAGAATTTAAGAATAAAGTTCAAAATCAACTTGGAAAAAGTATTAAAGTATTTTGATAAGATTAAGGTGAAGAGTACTTAAGCCAAGAAGTTAATGACCATTTAAAAGAGTGTGGTATTATATCATAGCTCACAACACCTGGAACATCACAATAGAATGGTGTATTGAGAGAAGGAATTGTAACTTGTTAGACATGGTACTATCTATAATGAGTCATGTGGATCTTCCAATTTCCTTTTGGGGACATGCTCTAGAGATAGCTACTTTTAAATTTAACCGTATTCCTTCTAAAGTAGTTCAAAAGACACCATATGAGATATGGATTGGCAAACACCTAGTATGTCTTTCATTAAGACTTGGGGTTGTGAGGCCTATATAAAACATCAAGCTTGTGACAAATATAGGTCCAAACTAGATAGATATTACTTTATTGCATATCCCAAAGAAACCAAGGGGTACAACTTTTATAATCATGTGTAGGGCAAAGTGTTTGTCCTTTGAACAAGCATTTTTCTAGAAAGAGAATTCATTTATATAGAAACCAGTAGGAGGAAAACAGAACTTGAAAAAACTTGAGATTCACAAAATAACAACAAATTTGTGATGGAACCTAAGTAGTGGCCACAAGTTATTGTGGAACAAGAACCTACTCAAGTAACACAAGGTCCATGACCATCTAGTAGGATGGGCAGTGAGCTTAAGAGATATGGATTTCTTAAGACTCAACATGGCAATGTTTTACTCATGGATCATGATGAGCCTACAACCTACCAAGAAGCCTTTAAAAGGGTAGACTGAGAAGTGGCTTGAAGCCATAAGATTTGACATGGAATCCATATATGCCAATGTATGGACCATGGTTGATCCACCCAAAATTATAAAAGCCACTAAGTGACAATTGATTTTTAAGAAAAAAATCGATCTAGATGGTGACATACAAATCTTTAAGGGATGATTGGTGCTAAAAGGTTTTAGGCATATTCTTAGTATAGATTATGATAAGACTTTTTCCTTAATTGCCATGCATAAATCCATCTAGATCTTACTTGCTATTACAGCTTTCCATGACTATGAAATATGGCAAATAGATGTCAAAATTGAATTCCTTAATAGGAATCTTCTTGAGGATGTGTAATGACACAACCTAAGGTTTTTGTTACTCCTGAAAATGCCAAAATGGTATGTAAATTGCAATGATCAATTTATGCATTGAACAAGCTTCATGGACATAGAATCTTTGTTTTGATAAAGCAATCAAAGAGTTTGACTTCATAAAAAAATGAAGATGAACCTTATATTTACAAAAAGGTTAGTAGGAGTGTAGTTGTTTTCTTTATGTTGTATATTAATGACATAATACTCACTGGAAATGGCATTCCTATCCTACAAACTGTAAAGGCTTGGTTAGGGAAATGTTTTTCTGTGAAGGACTTGGGCGATGCTTCCTATATTTTAGGTATTAAGATCTATAAAGATAGATCAAGAAAAAATGCTTCACCTAAGCTAGAGTACATATATTAACAATGTCCTAAAATGGTTTAGTATGCAAGAGCCTAAAAGGGGATTTTTTTACTCATGTCATATGGTATAAATCATTTCAAAATTCTATGTCCTATAATAATAAATGAAAAGGATTGCATGAATAAGATTCCATATGCTTCAACAATTGGATCTATCATGTATGCCATGTTATGTACTCATCTTGATGTCTCATATGCTTTAAGCATGACAAGCATATACCAATCAGATCTTGGTGAATGTCACTAGATTACTATAAAAAAATATCCTTAAGTACTTAAGAAGGACTAAGGATGCATTCCTAGTATATGAAGGTGAAGAGGAACTTGCAGTAAATGGTTATGCTAACTCCAATTTCCAATCTAAAAAAGATGACTTCATATCACAATTAGGTTATGTGTTTTGTCTCAATAATAGTGTTGTAAGATGGAAGAGTTCAAAGCAAGAAACAATGGCTAATTCCACTATAGAGATTGAGTATATTGTTGCCTCTGATGCAGTTAAAGAGGTTGTTTGGATCAAAAAGTTCATCAACAAACTTGGCATTGCTCCTAGCATTGTGAACCTACTGAATGGCTATTGCATAGGCTAAGGAACCCTGATCTCACCTATGATCTAAGTATATACTGTGGCGCTTTCATCTTATCTATGAAATTATTAATAGAGGAGATGTGAGGATATGCAGAATACTAATAGATGATAATATCCTTATCCTACTGACAAGGCCTTTGGTGCAGCAGAAGCATGATAGTCACACTAGATCCCTTGGTATTAGATACATGAGTGATTGGCTCTAGTGCAAGTGCGAGATTGCTGGTGCATGTCATAAAAGCTAATCATAGGATAATTTTATGAGTATACACTGTATTGCATTTTATTTTATATATATGAGGCATTTCAAATTATTATGTTTGTTTTTTTTTTCTATATCTGTGTAATATGAATTAACATAATATTTGTCCCCAGGATAGTTGTTTCCATAAACACTATTTTTAAATGTCCCTCGTCAAGTACTATTATGAATTGAAATAACAATGATACATGGAGACAAGTCTACAAGTTGGCTGATGACCAAATCTTACTAGTCATGGATATGCGATATCAAACCAACATATGGGTACATGTTAAAGAACAAGTGTACAAGACAAACTTGCCATGAGAATGCTACAGAGATCATCATATAAGTGTCATAAGCAATTCTCATAGTGATAATGGTATATATGATCCTTTATGAGAAGTTATATACTTTGATACTACCTAATATCATCTATAATAGGGTTGGCTATAAAGTCAGTTATTAGGTATGCTACCAATCAAACAAAGGGATGTGAGTGACCTAGATGGGATCTTGTCCTTCTTTCATGAGAGAAGTGATATCTGTGGGCCCTTTGATTAAGTATGATTACAAAACACATGGTCATGCCCAAATGAGTCAATATGTGATATTGATCTCATTTGTTTTGGGTTAGTCAACTTAAGGATCAAGAAACATATAGATTGAACTATAAA
>JANHAO010025230.1:0-11481 GCA_026873985.1 Saraca asoca
AAGAACGCCGAACCAGGGAGCCAAAGACGCAGGGGCTCGCGCGCGCAGAAGCTTCGGGGCTTCTCTCAAAAATATCAGGCCATTCAATCATGTACGGCTTTATCATATCCATTTGGTCAAACCTTATGAATCTTTTTATACAAGAGTGGAAAAATGAATAAAAGGCAGGAATCATGCCAAAAAAAGAATTGAATTTTCTATTCTTTTTCTTTTTCCTTTCTGCCGAGAATCTGCCATTGCCCGTGTGCTAAGTCCTCCTTTTAAGGAGATGTTAAATAATTGGAAAAATCCTACATATGCATATTTTATAATTTTATTAGAGGTAGCATAATAATTTAATGATAAACAATGTTCTCATGAAAAGTTTGTACAGAAGATTGTTATATGTGTAACGTTACTCTGGATTAAAATCTCACTAGCATATATGATTTTTTTTTTTTAAACTTTAGCTTATTTACATTTTAGCCCCACCCGAAACCAAGCTTTTCAAATAAGTCCCTAAAAACTTCTCAGTTTAGTCCTTTTTCAATTTTAATTTTATTTTCAATTTTTCTTTTTATTTTCTTATTTTTCCGGGTATTACAAGAAAGCTTTAGATACAAGGTAATTTAAATACAAAAAGGAAAACCTATGAATAAAAAAAGAGACCAATCGTAGAGGGCCGTACTCCGGCTGAATGGAGCTTGTGCACCACCAAGACCTTCAAATTTTCCTTCCAATGCACAATCAATGACAGCACTGCAGCTCCTTATTTCCTTCGACCTCCTGCACCTCCTAAAGGAAGCTAATCAGGAAACCCCAAGAGCTTGGCCGATCGAGCAATTGCCTCACAGCGGAGCCGAGAGGACATAGCTTAAGATCCATATGAGATCTCTCCATGTTAGTGGAGAAGTTGAGTCTTCCAAACTCTTTATGCAGCAGACCATACAAGCCTCTGTGGAAGGACAGAACTCCAGAAATGGTGGAGGTTTATCAGGAAACTCCATGGTTTGCTCAATGCATTGACAAAAGGGATTGCCTCTCCCTTATATAGAGCCAGGGTCGACTCCATCGAAGGATCCAGATCTGTCCCCCAATCGTCACCATTAATGGCCTCCAAAAAGGCTAAGTTTGACTCAGCAATAACTGCCAGACACGTGCCATGGGGAACATGGCTCAGCACAGATGAAATGATAGTCTTGGGAAAAGGCTTTGACTGATCAGAAATCGAAGAGTTTCAACTCCCAGCCTGCAGAACGAGCTGAGAGTTAGAGGGCTTGTGTTGTATGTGAAGATCGATTTGACCTGAACAGACCCGTGAGCAGTCCAAGAGCGGCAAAGGGATTAGCTTGAACAACTTTCAGATCACCTCATCGTCAGGTCGCATCATGAAATGACTTCACCGACTTGAGCTCTTGCACCATAGAGTGAGCTCGACCTTTCCATCTCGAGGATGGACACGCCTATAGACTAAACGACCTAGCCAATAAAATGTGACCAGCGACCTGAGAGCTTGTTGAAGACCAAGTCGTACTTTGCCCTAACAAATAAATGGGCCCCACCTACAGAAGACAGTCTTCAGTAGCTGAAAAAGGAGATTTAACCTATATATTCTGTCTTGTACATTAAATGTTAATGTAACATACTTACTACATATGTAATTACTATTGTAACCTCCTCTCTTATATAAATATGAGGGAGGAGCCTTCTGTAAGAAGGGGGAGGATACAACGGAATACAGCCAGAAACTCTGCCAAAATAGAGAGAGAGAAATTGAGTGTTGTAACTCTATAAAAACACCATTACAATAATACGCTACTGTGGTCGGCAATATCCAGATTTGGCCGAACCATGTTAAATCCTGTGTCTCTTTCTCTGCTCTTCCCTCCTTCTTTGTGTAGCCTGCTAATCTATCTTTTTTGAATCGGGAAAAAGTTTGCGATCTCGTAAGAATCCCTCCGTTGGCTGGAGTTTGGATTATTACCAAAATCCGAGGTCAACACATATAAAATTTGTTCACACTTATTGAAAAAAATTACAAATTTTATATAAAAAGTTATGACTTTTATGACATTTATATTAAACTTTAATAAAAACTTATAAAACTTTGACTTAATTACAATTTTGGTCCTTCAAATATACAAATTATTTGTATTTGGTCCACTTAAATAAAATATTCTATTTTAATCTCCTAAATATACAAATTAGACCAAGTTAGCTCCAAATTGGTAAAAAAATCCTAGTTGACACACATATATTCAACATGGCTCTAAGCTGCCAATAATTGGAAGGAGAATAAGAAAAATTCACTTTGTTATGTTAGAATACATACAAATTATGTGATTTATCTAAGATAAGAAAATATTGATTTGATCATTAGCATTACATTACTGATTATTTTCCTCTTCGTAATTATCAATTTGAAGTTTTGTTAGAACTTTTTATACTAATTAGGATGGTTAGACTTCAATTTAACTAAAGTTACTAATGTGGAGTAAATATGATTTAATTTGTATATTAAATGGATCAAATAAAATATTATATTTTATAATACTAAATACAATTAATTTATATATTAGGGATTAAAATTGTAATTAAACCTATAATTTTGGAGTTAATGTAGAAAAATAACCCTTATTAAAGCATCAAAAGGATTAAGAAAGGTTAATTGTGAAATCTGATTAGACTAGATTTCTGTTGAGTAGAACCATCCATTTTGTCTTTCTCTTGATCTTTTGATAGTGATGGCTCAATTACCTTACCAAGTGGCATATCCTTCCGGATGATTGACCTCTGCCTACCAAAGTGGTTTTTATGTTAAATCCTTAACAATGGCACTTGAAAAAAAAAAAAAAACAAAGTTTGCACTAATGTTTTTTTCGGAACCTCTTTTTTAGAATTTTAGTGAATTTCATTTTAAAAGAAATCATTAAAATATATTTACAAATAAATGTTAATGTTTAATTTTTTTACAAAAATAATTATTTCAATTGATTTATCAATAATTTTTTATTTAAAACATATTAAAAATGAATGTAATTCATCTGAGAGATAAGCTTTGATACAAATATAAGGTGAGTTTGATGTTAAATGAAACAAATTCCAACAAAATTTTGATTTTAAGTATTTTATAATGTAATAAATAAAATAAAATGAAATCTTATTTGTCTGATAAAAAGGAATAAGGTCAGAGAAAACAAACTCTCCTTCTTATGGAATTAGATCCCTCCAGTTTTTTCAATTTTGCCATATGAGAGGTAAAGAGACAACAAGCAATAAGCTCTAACTGGCTCAAGTGAGCCCCACTGCTCATTGTTTGTGCATTTTTACAATAAAACTTGAAAAACTGCAAGAGATATTAAGTTACGTGAGAATTTTGTAATTTTTTTTTTTATAAATCTTTGAAGTCAAGACATGTCTTGGATCTGTCCTAAAAAATGATTAATCGATCTGCATAAATAAAATCAAGCAGACTTTTTTAGCAGTGTGATAACTTCATTCAACGGTAAGAAGCATCACCGCGCCTCTTTATAGATGTGTGCTTCTATCCAACATATTTCATATGCAATGTGAACATCCTATTTTGTCTGAAAATTAAAAAAATAATATTAAAAAATAAAAATAATATAAAAATTTTAATTTTATTTTATTTTTATTTTTATCATTTAAAAAAATAAATGGATAGTAATCTGTTCTGTTTTGTTAATTGTCATTTATTTTTATTTTGTGTATCTAAAAATATAAAAAATAAAAAATATAAAAAATATTTTTTCTAGAATTTATCATTAAATTTTGTTTGATTAAGATTAATCCAATTTTTTTATTTTTATTGTTTCATCACTTATCAGGAAAAAAAGGTTTATCCTTATCTAATTAATTATTTTTTAAGTTATTTTTATTTTTATTTTTTATCACTTATTATCGGATAAAGTTTTTTTTTGTAAATATTTTTTATTTCTTTAATAAATATATATTTTAAAAAATTCCCTTCTTTCATTTTAAAAAATAATTTTATTTTCTTTTATCTTTTAAAAATTAAAAATTAACATTGCATATTTTAGGGATTAATAAAATATTTTTAACCATAATACATTATAAAATTATTTTCCTGGTAATCATTTATTTTAACGAGTATTGTGGGGTGTCTAACACTTTTCCCATATACAATTAGACTTTTGAACTATCTTCTTTGGTAAAATATATGCTTTATCTTATTTTTATTTCTAATTTTTCATTTAAAAAATTAGTGATGACTCATATTTTAAATATTAGAATAGTTGTTGTTCCTGAGGTGCATTTTTCAAATATGTTGTGATAGTATGGTGACTTAACTGGGGATTGTTAGAGTCAAACCAAATAAAAATAATTATGTAATATATTATGCTTGATATATCTTATTAATCCTTCACATCGTGATATATTGTTGTATGTAAGTATTTGTCACATGCTGTTATATGAGAAATTCGGATCATGTTTGAAGGGTTAGTAAATGACCCAAGCACGACGAATATTCAGCGCGAAGAGCACTCAAAGCACTATGTTTCCAGTTCGTGTCGCAGAACAACTTCCTCAACTCGAGCTCGTTCCTAACAAAGCAAGCTCAACCTCATTATTGCGAAGGAATCGAAACTTTCCTATACCAAGGAATCTAGCTAGCGAGACGAGATCTGCGATCCAAGAGCTCGCTAGATAGAAAAACAAAATCACACTCTACCCAGCAAACATACAGGACCCACCTGTAGGAAGCAATTTGCAATAGCCAAATTTCAGGATTCAGTTTGCTTGTTTAAGTCTTGTACATTAAATACTGATGTAATAGATTTATTACATAAAATTACAATTGTAACATTTTCTCCTCTATAAATACAGGAAGGAGATGAACTGTAAGAGGGGAGGAGAGAGGGAGCTGGATACCGAAACTCTGTAGAAATGTTTTTTGATCAATACATTACTGTGGACATAGGGTCCGGTGTTATCCGGATTTGGCTAAATCACGTTAAAAGCTGTGTATTTCTTCGCTACTCTTCCATCCTTTTTTTGTTTGTTTTGCTAATCTTCTGTATTTGAATCGATTAACAATTAGAGATCCCAAAAGAATCCCCCTATTGGATAGAGTTTGGCTCAATACCAAAATCCACCGTCAACACATGCTTTGTTTAGTTTTTAGTTTTCTATATTTTTTATTATTTATATTATCTCTATGGTGTGCTTACTTGGATATTTTTATGAAGTTGGCATGTTTCTCCCACACACAGTGTACTTACACTTTACCTTACACATTTTTGGGTCATATGCCCGGATCTTTATACAACCATATACTAGTGGAGTCATGTAGCGAGACATCAATGGAGGATATCTTCGATCATTTTTGTGAAGGTTCTGGATCAAACTGTAACTAATTTCATAACCTTCCATTTATGATTGTATAGTGGGATCTTTATACCTTAGTGTAACGATAGTTTGTTCTACAATAAGATATAGAACTACCATGAAAACCATGGATTGGTAGCTAAGTCATAAAAATTTACCATTTAAATTTAGAACCATACCTTACATGATAGCTCTTTCCAAAACAATAGGGTTCCACCAGAATAGGACATTGGGAGCATATATATTATTATCTTATTATTTTGACATATTTATCTTTTTACTATGCATGCATTATAATTTTCATATATCATCTTCATATTTTAGCATAATTTCTTATACCATTTACATATAGTCTAGTTTTTATTCACATCAATTTTTACAGCATATAATTTAAATACATCATAATGTTCATTCACATAATTAGCATAATATTCATAATAATGTATGGATTCAATGCATCATTCTAATTACTTGAGTTTCCATAACATATCATTCACATACATTCCAATTTTCATTCACATTATTTTTCAGAGCACATCGTTAGCATAATCATCATAATAACTTATTGTTTAAATGCTCATTTTAATTGCTTGGGTGTTCATAACATATAATTTGCATATATTATGATTTTGATTCACATCATTTTTGAACTACGATAAATTCTTGATGTGATCATTTAAGTGTATTTACCAAAAAAAAATGAAAAATAATAATAACTGTCATAATAACATGAGATTTCAATATATCGTTCTAATTACTTAAGTTTTCATGGCATATCATTCTCATGCATTCTAATCATTTTTTTATAGCATATAATTATCATAACCAGCATAAGAACTTATTGTACAAATGCACCATCTTAATTACCTGGATTCTCATAATCTTCATTATCATATATTCTAGTTCTCATTCACATAATTTTTTATAGCATATCATTATCATAATTAACATAATAACTTATTATTTTAATGCATCATGTTAATTACCTAGATTTTCATAGCATATCATTTGTATATATCATAATATTCGCTCAAATTATTTTTTAATCATGATAAATTCTTGACATTAATTATGTAGGTGCATTTCAGAAAAAAAAGAAGGGAATTTTATCTTGCATTTTTTTCAAGTCATTGGTTAATAAATTTACCTTCTTAAAGTATTAAAAGATTTTAGCATAAAATGAGAATATTTCAAAAAAAAAGTTGAGTAAACTAATCTTTTATCAATGACTAATATATATGGTGTTTTTTGAGTAAATTTTTGAGATTTGAAAAATTTTGTGCAAAATAATAATAATAATGAGATCAATAGTTAAAAGATAAAAATGGTGGTCACGAAGTAAATAGATTAAAATTAGATAGAGAATCAAGATTTAAGAATTGAATTGGTTGAATTCAAGGATGCATTAGTTGAGACCACATAATTACAAGTGACAAAATAAACAAAGATAACTTCGAAGTTAGTTACTACATTCTCTGCTTATGGGTCCTAAGCTCAACCATCTTCCAACAAACCTCTTTGGATCCGCCAATATTTTAGCCTAGCTTTACAAATACATTCCAACTTATTGGTTTAAGTCATCCATTAGATTCACAAGTTGAAAAAGGAAAGTAGGATCAAGGAAGAGAGAAACTAAAAGAAAATCTCATAAGTGAGTTAAAAAATTCCATTGTCAAATTGTTAACAACAATATGAGGTTCATAATTATCTAAACAAGTGAATATGGAAGATTTATGTGCCATTTTAAAGGTTAATATTCCTCAAGAGTTTAAGATGATAAGCATAGTGGGAACGATCCTTAGGTTTGCTTGAAGGCATATTCTAATGAGATGGTTATTTGGTCAAAAGATGAATAATTACTCATGTTTCTTTTTTGAAAGTTTGATGGATCCAATTCTTTAGTAATATCACCACTTTGACCATTATGAAATCTACAAGTGGAAAGACTTTACATAAACTTCCATCAAATGTTGTAGCTTAATTAGATGATCCACTAGTGAACAAAGATAAAACTTTTAAAAATGTGAGGAATACTTTAAAGTATACTTAAAATTGAAGAAAATTAGAAATTTAAGTCCAACTAATGAAGCCAAATTCCTAAGTGTTTAGGCTTTTCATACAAACCTCGAAAGCACATTATTTTGAGATAATGGTTGGAAATACTTGTCATGAATTATTGACTTGATCATAACCGGTAATAAAATTGAGCAAGTTTTATGGCAAATTACAAACATCATTGTCATGATTCATTGACTTAATCACAACTGGTGATAAAATCAAGCAAATTTTATGGAAAATTACAAACATCATATCATTCTACACTTGGGGCAATATTTTTGTGTGCATAATGCCATGATTTTTCAAGGACCTTTCGAAACATGTCATTTTTCATATCCCTTACTGAGTTGTTTAGTCTTTTATGACTCAAATTGAATGTTACTTTTTGAATAGTCCTTAGCAAATGTCATGTCTCATTATGTGATGTTGATATCAATTATGATTTTAATGGAAAAATAATTATGCACTCAATTATCATGTTTCTCAATAAAGAGAATATTGAAGTAAGATCATAAGTTCAAGTGTCCAATTAAAGTCTAAATTAGTTCAGTGACTATGGGTAATTTGACCTTTTTAATAATGACATACAAGAAGACATTTATGAAATATTATTAACTAGTAACTTTCATCTTTAATGCTTATTTTTTCAATTATTTCTATTTGGTTAGTCTAAAATTAATAGAATTTTTTGTCTTATTTAACATTTTTGATGAAAGACTATGCATGTTTATCTCTTCTTTTTCTCAATGTGCTTCTTTAGTAGTTTCTATTTATTTCATTTACCTAAAAAAATAAAGAATAATTAGTGCTCCTTTTGCAATGCTAAACATGATATGAACTAATATTGATACGAGAATAATGCAATTTCAAGTTCCAAAAAAAAAAAAAAATTCAAGATGAAAATTGACTTGAGTTTGGCAACAAAGCTTTGCCAAGAATTTAAAGCATTTCTTTTTTAATCCAAGCACAAGGAAGTTTAACCCCTAGCTACCCCCTTTGAACTTAAAGGTGGTGATTTCTTTCAACTAAAAATCCCTGATTTCATGAGGGGAAGTTATTTCCAAAATGTGTTATGTTAAACATTCAAATATCGAAAAGATGATCATTTTCATTCAACACCTATATACTCTTTGTCATTTGTTTATCCTTTTATGACTGGAAATTTCTTTCTTAGCCTAATTAGTCTACATTGATACTTAACAAGAATTAAATAAGCAAAATGGTCAAAATAAAAAAGAAAAGTAGTCCAAGGAAAAAAAAATGGAAAAAAAGAGAATAAGGAATGATTGAAGGATATAGATCAGTCTACTGAAAATATTTCAAAATGAGAGAATAAAAGAAAAAGAGAAAAAAAAAGAAGACAAAAATATATATTTGAAAAGAATATCTAAGAAAAAAAGCTTAATAAAACCAAGTAAGAGCCCCTCATCTCTAATATATAGTTGAAAGATGAAGTGTGCTATGTTCTATTTAAAGCACCTCATTCTCCTATTCTTATGAATCAGTTTTTTTTTTTTTTGCCACATTAGGGCTATGGGAATCACACCTATTTTTCCATCCACGACCCTATACAAGATATCATTGGATTGTGCAAATCAAGGAAAACAGGTTTAAACAAATGAAATGAAATACCATAAAAGATGAAAGACAAGATTCTTATTGAAATCTAACATAATATTTTTGAGTCTTTAAAATCATTCTATCTTGAAACCACATTATACCCTCTCAAACCATGTTATAGGCCATCAAGTATCTTCTTCTGACAAATGAATGTTTGCATAATGAGTTTGAGCCTTCTATCATTTCATTTTAATATTTTTTTACTATGGCTACATTACAAACTTTTTAATGACCTCATCAAGGCTTAGTTTTGTTTAAAATAGAAATTGAGGCAAATTTTGTGGAAAAAAAAAAAAGGAAAATTGGGACAAAGTTTGACTCAAAAAATACATACTTGTTGATATCAATGATGCTATTAAAAAGGAGTACTAAAAATACAATAAAATGTTAACTGGAGCAATTTTTATTAGTCTAGTGTTATAGGTTTGATATTTCTTTTCAAATAATTCTTTTTATCCTTAAAACTGGGGATTTTTTTTTTACATCATTCAATCATTGAATTCAATTTAGCATTTTATACTAGGAATTTATTTATTCAATTTTTTTTTTAAAAAAATTCAAGTTTCTTTCTCAATAATGCATCTTATTCACTTATTCTTTTTTTGTTTCACATGTATAGCCACCAGCTAATCATGTTAAATAAGACAAATAAAATATTTTTAACTTTGATAAGGCAAGCACTAAATTTGAGCAAGAAAGGATTTTTGAATCTTTGAATGCAAGGAATGATTAATCCTAAAGATATGAAGGATTTGTCCGGTCCAAGAGGGAGAAAATTTCAAAAAAAATTCAGGTGAAGAACATCCATGGCCAAACAAACCCATTCTAGGATCCATTGGTTTAAGGCTTCAATGTATCACATACATCAAATATAAAGTAAAATGAAGCAAGACTAACTTTTAATCCAGCTCCAAACGCAGCGAAAATATTTGAATCTTCCAGTTACCAAGTAGCACACATACACTGCCTCCACCGGAGATCCACGCCAAAGAAGATCTTAGAAGGCCACCTCAGCTTCTCTACTTGTGCTAGCAAGTCTCTAGAAGCTGAAAGGACCAGGAACCAGCCGAGAAACCACTAGAACTCTTTCCGGCTTTCCACTTCCCATTTCGACTCAGCCATGGCCGAATCTCTCATTCTTCTCCACATTTCAGCTGAACTCTTCAGCAAATCACATGGAAAGAAAGGAGAGAGCATACCAGAAACATTTTTCGATCCCATTTGGTCTAGTAGCCATCGGATCTGGTTGAGGAAGAACCATTCCTCCTTCGTGCGAGCTCTCTCTCTCTCAACCTCCTCCTCTCCCTTGCCACTGGCTAAGGCCAAAAACTAGCCAGCCAAAGGAAAGAAGAAAAGAGCCAAACGGCGTGGTTTTGGCCAAACCACTAAGGCCCAAAACGACGTCATTTCAGGGGAAAGGAAACATTTTCCAAATTTTGCAAAACAGCCCCTCAAGTCTCATTGAACTTCCATTCGGCCCCAAGTACTTTCACCGAATTGCAATTTGATCCATGAACATTAAATATGTCCAAACTTTAGCCATATCATTTTCCATTATGCGTGTGACCCAGTAGGCCCTCGAAATATTGGCAAAAGTCCAAAATACCTGTCAAACCCTTTGAAGGCATATGAAATTAATCCAATTAATTTCCTGATCAATTTCTCCAAATTAATCATCCATGAACTTTAAGTTATAAGCGGATTCTAGCAAGCCATTATAGCTATCCAATTTTCAGTAGGAGTCTTCGAGGTGACAAGTCTGTCTATGGATGATCTTAGTATATAGTACACCATGTACACAATGTATGATACAATCCCTTCATTACCTATATCCGATCAGTTAGAGGTATGGATGCCAGTCAACCTCTATAACCAACCATAGTTTCTTAACCTCGTGAATTATTTGACTCAAACAAATCTAAGCACTCAAATCTCATTTGAGTCTTCATTCTACTTTGGCCAAGGATATTTCAAGTCAAACCAATTCATTGAGTGGTCGTGGATATCAACTCCGAAGAGTGCTAATGAATCTTATCTTGATTAGGCAATGCCTAACTATACTTCTATAAATACCCAATCCAAGCCTTAATTGTTCCTCGTGGCTAAAGTAACATTTGACTTGGTCAAAGCATAACCCTCCATGTAAAAGACATCCCTCAATCTTAAGTCAAAGGATTAGTCATGTGATCACCATTGGAGATTAACTAATGACATAGCTCCATACAGTATCTCTAAGTGGGTCAAACAAGATCACAAGTACCAGTTATGTTTCCCCAAACTAACTAGGTTGTGTCCACGTGTGTGTTCAGATGTAACTCACTTACATCTCAGCCTGTGAGGTTAGTTGCTCATCATATGAGAAACATCCTAACGTCTAGTCTCAACAGATCTAATAATGCCCAGTTATCAGATCTTGACTAGTGTCATTTTGGTACAGAAGTTTACATCATTAAC